>JAJKFI010034435.1:0-11271 GCA_029204185.1 Lerista edwardsae | reverse complement strand
TCTTCTTCTTCTTCTTCTTCTTCTTCTTCTTCTTCTTCTTCTTCTTCGTTTTTGCAAGTAAATTTTTATTATTTCAGTTATGGGTTAGGGAAAAAGGATACATAGGGGTAGGGATACAAAGAATAAAACATTAGGTATCCGTCAGTTCTCAGCAATTTCATATTATAATTTACATATCTGATTATTATATCTCCTTTCATTGCCACATTTAATATTCATTAGCATATCAAACCTATTTCTAAAAGCAAATAGTTCTTATTTATCTTCATCTTTCAAGTTTATCTGGCTATCTGTCTAACCACACATAAATTCCAAATATTCTTAATTCTAGCTACATCGCCATTTCTCATTCTTTCCGTTAGCGTATCCATCTCTACCATTTCATAAATTTTCTGTACTAACATTTCTACTGTGGGTATCTCTACATTTTTCCACATCTGTGCATAAACGCCTAGCTGTGGTATTAATAAATACAATGATATGTTTAACTTTTTTACTAAAAGTAATTGGTAAAGTATTTAGCAGAAACAATTCTGGCTCAAAAGGGATAACACATTTCAGCATATTTTGTAATATAGTATGTACATTCTCCCATTTTTTATTTTGCTTTGCTACACATCCACCACATATGATAAAAAGTCCCTACAGAGACTTGACATTTCCAACGTTTGTTATTTGTTCCAGAGTACATCTTTGCTAAAAATATTTCTGGTAAATGCCACCTATAGAACATCTTATAAATATTTTCTTTAAATGATATTGCTTTAGTTAATATTTATTTTCTAAATTTGCTCCCAAATTTCCACTGAAATATTATGGCCAACATTTCTTGCCCATTGCGCCATTGTATCTTTCACTACTTCATCTTCCATATTCATATCTTGTCACAATTTCCAATGGTTTAACCCATCTTGGTATTTTTGTATAAATCTTGCATCTAATTTGTTCCCATACTAGTAATAATGCTCTTCTTATTATATGTTGTTTAAAATGTCCTAAGTATTTTGCTTTATCATATATAAGAAATGCATGCCATCCAATTTGTAAATCATGTATTTCTAATTTTGTAAGTCTTTGATTCTGGGGATTTACCCATTCTTTAATCCAATTTAATGCAGCTGCTTGGTAATAAATTTCCCAATTTGGTAAACCAAGTCCAGCCTGATCTTCATGCTCTTGTAAAAGCTTCACCTTGATTCTTGCTTTTTTCTCTTGCCATACATACTTTACTGTTATTCTGTTTAATTCTATGAAAAAAAATTCTTTTTAAGATAATTGGGATTGTCTGAAAGAGAAACATCACTTTTGGTAATATATTCATTTTTATGGCTGCAATTCTTCCCCTCAATGACAATCTTAAGTTTTTCCACTTTTCTAAGTCTTTTTCCATCTCTTTTAACAATTTCAAATAATTATCTTCCATCAATGTGCTCGATTTCTTTGTTAAGGTTATACCCAGATATTTAATTTTATTTGTGATCTGTAGTCCATGAGCTTTTAGTTGGTATTTCTGTGTCCTTTATATTTTTCAAAGTAATTTTGTTTTTTGATAGTTAATCAAAAGTAGCCTGCTACTTCTCCATATTGATTTAAATCTTCTATCAAATGTGAGTGGGATTTTCCAATATGAAAACCAAATAATCTACAAATGCTTGTAATTTATAGGTTTCATTCTGTATATGTATTCCAGATACTCTTTCATCTGCTCTTACTACGTTATTTAGAATTTCCAATGTCAGAATAAATAATAAAGGTGATAGTGGGCGTCCTTGTCTCATACCCTATTGAATCTCAATCTCATCTGTATATTCGCCATTTATTTTTATTTTTGCTTTTTGTTTCGAGTATATTCCTCTTATCTCCCTTATAATGTTCTCTCCAAATTCCATTTCCTGTAATTGTTGAAACATACATTCCCAATTAACATTATCAAAGGCTTTTTGTGCATCCAAAAATACTAATCTCAATCTCTTTCCGGAGTGTAGTTCCAGAAATTCCAGTATATCGATTCTTACATTTTTTTAAGTGTCTCTTAGTTAAGAAACCTGCTTGGTCTTCATGAATTATTTGAGTTAACACCTTTTTTTTCATTCTTGCTGCTAGGCTTGACGCAAAAATCTTATAGTCTACATTATGCAGTGAAATTGGCCTTAATCTCTTTTGGATCTGTTTCTTGTTTATGAATCAACATTATTGTCGCTTCTCTCCATGATTCTGGAATTTCACCACTCTGCCAAATTTCAGATATCAAGTTCTTCATGGGTACTTGCAATACTTCTTCAAATGTTTTATGGTATTCTGCTGTGAGCTCATCAGGTCCTGGTGCTTTCTGATTTTTCTGTTTTGTAATAGCTTCTGTTAATTATTGCATTGTGATCCTTTGATCTAAGAGTTCACTCTGTTCTTGTATCAATCTCACTTTGTTATTGTTCCTTAAATATTCCCTTTGTCTTTATCCAGCTCATTTTTCTTATATAGAGTTTGAAAAAAAATGTTCTATTATCATTTTCATCTCTTGAATTTTGAATCTTTCTTCTCCATTTTCATCTTTAAGTACATTTATTTGATTTTTCTGTCTCTCTTTCTTAAGTCTGTATCCTAACCATCTTCCTAATTCTGTCTCTCTTTCTTAAGTCTGTATCCTAACCATCTTCCTAATTTATTTGCATTCTCAAAAAAGATTGTTTGATCATCTTCAAATTTATTTCCATTTCTTCCATTTGAATTACTTTAATCTTGTAGTCTTAATATCTTTTGTTTGATTTCCTTATTAGAGAGATTTTCTTGAGCTTCCTTTTCATTATTTTTCAAGTTCTGAATTATCTCTTTGATAGCTAAATTTTGTTTCCTTCTCACTCTAGCCATATATCTTATCACTATCCCTCTAAAATATGGTTTACTTGTATCCCATATTATTTGTGATTTCAGCGTTGGCTGATTGTTGATTTTAAAGAACCAAGTCATTTCCTCTTTTGCATAGTCTACAAACTCTTTTTCTTTCAAACATTTCGTATTTAATCACCATATACCCCTTTTGTTTTGTTTATTAATTTTCAAGGATATCGGATTATGATGTGCAAATGTATTTGGTAATATCTCCGCTTCAACACCTTCGTAAATAGCAGATATCCAACACATGCCAATCCTAGACCAAACTTTATGTCTATTAGAGAAATTACCCTGGGTTTTGTAATCTCCATGGATCTATCAAGTTATATTCTTCAATCATCTGCAGGAATGTTCTTGGCAAATTACCTGCTTTCTTCCCTTTTTTCTTTTGATTGGTCCTGTCAATATTCCGATCAAATGTACCATTAAAATCTCCCATCAGGATAAAGTCCAGATTATTCCATGAATCTAGTTTATTATGTAAGTTATTAAAGAAAACATCTTGTGCAGTGTTTGGTGCATAAATATTAACTAAGACATATTTCTTACTGCCAAAACAAATTTCTGTCAACAAAATTCTACCATCTTCTGAACATTTTTGGTTTCAACCATGATTTTATATATGACACCACCCCTCTTTTTTTTTGTTTACATCCTTTGCATAATATAGCTCACCCAATTTCCTGTTCTGTAAATATTTATGATCTTTTTTTCATAAATATGATATGGGTCTCTTGAATGCAGATTACATCAGCCTTATTTTTTTCTAATTAATTTTTTCTAATTAATTCTAATTTCTCTTTCTTTTCTGAGATGAATTAAGACCATTCACATTAACTGACAAAAAATGTGATTATCTCCTATCGTTTCTCTAATTTTTTCTTCCTGTCTCTTGTTTTTCTCAGGCTGCAATCCTATACACACTTTCCTGGGAGTAAGCACCATTGAGTATAATGGGGTTTACTTCTGAGTACACATGCATAGGATTTTGCTGCCAGTGTCTGAACTCTCTGTGTTTGGGGTGCCATCGCAGCTTCTTCCTCCTCTATTTCCTCCTCTAATTCTTCTTCAATTTCTTCTTCTAATTCTCCTTCATCTTCAGTAAAAGTTGGTTCTTTCTTTGAGTCTGGACTGTTGCTTCTAGGACTTGGAGATCTACTATGTTCTGCCTCTGAAATTTGAGATATCTCTGAAATGCCTAAATCTTCTCCAAATTTCTCCAAGAACTCTTGCATCCTGGTTATCGAATTGATATTATATCTTTTCCCCTTGTAAGTAAAAAGCATTCCCTCCGGAATCTGCCATGTATCTCACTTCATTCTTTCTCAGGATTACTGCAAATTCTCTGTATGGCTTTCTTTTCTGTCTCACAGACCAAGGAAGATCTTTCAAAATTCTAACTGGATTCTGATCCACTGTTCTAGGTTTTTCATCCAAGATTCACAGGACCATCTCTCTAATTCTTCTCTGTGTAAATTTCACCATGATTTCCCTAGGAAGTTTGTGGATCCTTGCATAACTTGAATTTTGTTGAAAAACAGCTTCAATTCCTCTGACTATAATTTCTTGACTAATTTCTGTTTGTTGTATCAGCCACTCTTGTATTATCTCCTTTTTGTTCTGGGAAATTCTGTATCCTGATCATAAAAAATAATTTCTCCATCTCCAATTTCATTAACAGTCTCTAGATCATAATTTTATTGTTCCATTTTTTCTTATTTTCTCTTCAATCTTATCTATCTTCTGCTCATGTTTCTTCTTATCTTCTTTCATCTTTTTAATATCTGTTTCATTTTTCTTGGCCTTTTTCTGAATTGTCTTCAACACTTGGTTCATCTCTTTCTTGTCCTCTGCTAATTGGTCAATTTGCTTATTCACATTTTTTTCTGATGACTTAATGTCTCCTTTGATCTGTTTCAGCTCCTCACTCATCCCTTTTAAAAGTTCCATCATTCCAGACTGGCTGTCTCTTCTCTTTTCCAAAGGCTTTTCTTGTGCCAGGGTAGTATGGATGGTTGTAACCATCGTTGGTGAGGCAGATTGAATTCCCTTTGTCAAATCTTTTTTTTGGTTGTGTGATGATAATGATGTCAGCCTTATTTCCCAACATTTAGAGTTTCCCTTTCTATATTTGTTTAATTATTCTTTTTTCCACAGTCCCCCCTCCTTCAATCACCCCCAAGTCACAATCAAAACTTCAAATAATTGAATATACAGTAATTATAACCACTGAGAATACCTATAATCCACCAGTACTTTCCCACCCAACACCCTCGTACAGCAATTTTTCTGCAATGAATGGATATTCAATATCTCACTGTTAAAATTTTAGTGTCTCTTTAAAAACTTCAGTCAAATGCCGTCTGCGCCTGGATCTATGTGAAAACGAAAGTAATTCTGTTGTCTGCTCTCCCAGTCCAAAATGTCTTTCTCCACTTCTTTTAACGTCTCAAATCAATCAAATTATAATCCAAGAACACCCCTCTTGCAAAATCCACCCTGAGTGACCATCAAATTGATTTAACAAGCCTCCAGATTCCTCCAAATTCCATCCAAAATGTCCTCCTCCCATTCTCTCTCCTTCTGCGATGTCTTTCCACCACTTCGGTGTTACTTTCTTGACTATTAAAATGTTTTAAGTCATTTTCAATGTAATCCAGTCCAGTCAGAAAGTACTTCTTTATAATCCTTCACTTTTGATTTATAATTCTAATTTGTAGTCCCTGGAAGGTCTTTCTTTCATCTCCCCCCCCCCCTTTAACCGGATCTAACTTCAGCCACCGTTGACCTATGCTTAGTTCATTATTTATTTCAACAATCCTCTTACGAAAAGTACTCAAAGTTCAAGTCTTTATTTCACCTTTTGGTGCCTTAAACAAGTAGAATTAATATGCTTTCAGCCCTCAAATCGCTTATTGTGAAATCCTGCAAGTGTATTTGAAAACTCCAGATATGCTTTAAACTACCCACAGGAATCTTGCCGCCACTTCCACCTGATCTTGTTCACTTTCTCCCCTGTTCACTTTCTTTCTGCTGTCTCCCAATTCCAAAGTCATTAAACATTCAACACTCATGTTTTCTTCTTATTTAGATGTGATCGTCTCTTTCCCCCCCAGGTGTGTAAACTTTTTAAATTCCACTTTCTTGCTGGGTTCCAACGGTGGGGGAAGGGAAGATCATCTGCTATTCTGCGGTTCCATTTCTGTTGTGTGGATGCTGTCTCCTGCCTGCTAGAAGCAGTCCATGCCCGCTCCCCGGAACACTGTCCTGGGAGCAGACTGGACCAAACCTTCCTGCCTTCTTGCCCACTCCTTGGGCAAACGAATACCCCCCCTCAATCCTGGGGGGGGGGGGTAGGTACAGATGACAGTCAGTGGAGCTCCAAAGAACTCCGTCTGTTCGTAGCGACCCTTAGCCCCACCTCCTCATTTGAAGTGTTCAAACAGAAGCTGAACAGCCACCTGTCAGGGATGCTGCAGCAGTTGCCTGCACTGAGCGTGTGTTGGATTAGATAATACCTTATGTTCCCTCCAGCTCTAAGGTGATAATTCTATCATCATCCTTGTATCATTGAACACTCCTGATTTGAATACTTGTTGTCACATCATTTATCCCATGTATGCTTAGGAGACTTACTAAAGAAGTTTATACAACAACATACATGGTTGTTGGATTGCCTCTTGCAGGAGTGAGCTTGTTGGATTGCATTTGTCTTGGTGGCTCACATTGGGCGCAATCCTAACCTGGAGATAGGTTGGCATAGTTAGGCCAGCAAAGTGTAGCCAGCACAAGCGACACCATAAAGTATGTTTGGACCACTCTTGAACTCAGAGATGCCAGCACACCGGCGTGCACCCTCCTCCCTGACTCCGAGAGTAGTCCAAACAAGCTTTACGGTAGCCCTGGTGTCAGTCAAACTTTGCTGGCCTAACTCCAGGTTAGGATTGCGCCCATTGTGTGCACCAGAGGAGCACTGAGAATTTAATGAAGGATAAAAACTATGAATAATCAAATTGGTCCTCAACTCTCATCAACATTTATGACATCAAAATCAACCCAACATAGCCATACTTTTATATATGGGTGAGGGGGGCAGAGAGTATAATACGAAAGTATCTTATCCTGAAGCAATTATTTGAAAACAATTTTTTTTACATTTAAGTTTAAATGTAAAATTAATTTACCGATTATCTGTCTTTTAAAATGAAATGCTCTCTTGTCCTAAACATTTTCCCTTTTTCAACTGATGGAGTTCCCCCCCCCTTCTGATCAGCTAATAACATGCGAAACCCGTTTCCTGCAGTCTCAGAAAATCATTTTTCTCCTTCACAGATACTATCACTCCTACAATAACTTCCAGTTCCAATATTTTACTACATTCAATCTATCAGCCTAAAACGCATTTATGTCATTCTTATCCATCCTGCACATTTGGTTTGTCCTTTCTCTCTCATTATGTCTGTATCCCACTAAATGATTTACATTGCTGCCGACTTTATTACATTGTGGAGAAGAGTGATGCTGAAACCAGAACTTATATAACAATGTGATAAAATTAATTTCCATTGTGAAAGCCACTTTTGTATCATTCAAATGATAATCTTGGTGGGGGGAAAATGACAGATTCTAGTGGCTAGACTGCTTGGGCTGTTCTGTGTTGTGCTAAACCATTGAGTAAAGTTATTACAGTGAGATTTAAACAGTCTTTAGATTGAGTCTCTTCCCTTCATAAGTGTTACAAAATTACTTTTTTCTGAATTTTTCCTTATATTTGCTTAATAAAAAGATTCAGGGGTTTTTTCCCCCTATTTCTTTATTCAATTATTTTAATTTCTATCTCATGCCCATCCTTAGGAATTAATTCCTTCTCCCCTGAGCCAAATGCTCTCATTTGGTGGATCTTACTTTCTACACAGAACTATAAGATAAAAAATTTTAAAATTCCATGGGCCATATTATTCTTTCCTCCTTCCCCCAGCCACATGTTAAGTTGTAACATTGATCCTAGTCTTTGAATTGAACCGGAGACCATAGGTTGGAACTGCACTGACAACACAATCCTATTTGTATTTACTCAGAAATATGCCCCAGGGTGCAATCCTAACCAACTTTCCAGCACTGACATAGTTGTGCCAATGGGACATATTCTGCATCCTGCAGTGGAGGCCTCCTCAAGGTAAGGGAAGGTTTGTTCCCTTACCCCAGTGCTGGAAATTTGGTTAGGGTTGTATTCCCATTGTGTTCAATGGGACTTACTTCCGGGAATGTGTGTATCAGATTGTAGCTGGAGCTTGCCAGAAGCCAGGATCTACAATAATGTGAGAAGCTGTAATTCTGGCTCAGATGGGGGTTAGAATTTTTTCTTTATCCTTGCCCTTTTGTAGTTGCCCCTTCTCCATATCATAATCATTATCTGACATATTTTAAACAATAAAGAAGCCTTTTTGTTTATTTTATTTTATTTCCCCCCAATAGCAGCAGGCATTCATGGAAACGATCCAGGGCTTGATCACAGATCCAGCCACAAATCTAGGAAAACAGCCATCACAAAGCAATGCTGGCCCAGGCTTTAGGGCAATTTTTGGCCCTGGGACAATTTTTTTTTTGGTGCACTAGGACTGCCATAGAATTGACTATTCAGAAGTTGACCTGAACAAGTAGGTCATCTAATGGTCATGCCTAGACCGTCTGATGTTGGGACCCTCTGGTCCCAACCACAAGCATGGTGGGGTGCTTTAACCTACTCTTCCCTACTTTGGAGATCTTAGGACATGGGCTTTATTTTTTAAACAAAAATGTTTTCTGATGGTCTGCTTTTCTGCAGAAGATGGATGATCCTTGATAGGTAACGTCTTGATAGGATCCTTGATCCCTCTTCCTATATGAGACTGAGGGCCCAATCCTAACCAACTTTCCAGCACTGTTTGAGGAGATCTCTGTGACTGCCCCCACACTACAGGATGCAGCATATGCCCCTTGGCACAGCTGCATCAGCACTGGAAATGTGGACAAGATTGGGCCCTGAGACTGATTACAGGTGCAGGAACATCTAGCAGAGCCAGGGGGTAGATATCTATGTGCAAATAAGGTAGAAGCAGTTGTGCGAGTTTTATTTGCTACATTGGAGCACTTCTGTGCTGTTGTGCTCTGATGCAGCCTGGGTGCATGGATGGGTCATGGAGTGAATTATGAAAACCATCCTAAATTATTTGGTCCACTGCACAGTGTCGGTCAA
This sequence comes from Lerista edwardsae, assembly GCA_029204185.1. Classification (NCBI taxonomy): domain Eukaryota; kingdom Metazoa; phylum Chordata; class Lepidosauria; order Squamata; family Scincidae; genus Lerista; species Lerista edwardsae. Next base: position 2,147 of record JAJKFI010034435.1, on the reverse strand, counting down.
GCTGAATTAATTCCTTCTCCCCTGTGCCAAAAATAAGCAGAGTGGCAGTAGGTGGTTTTATCCATCCCTAGTGAAGAGTTCTTCTGACTATAAGAACAGTCTGATCTACATGCAGGGATTAGAGTTGTGAGCCACTGTGAGCAGCAGAACCTAAATCCCATCAATTATGGTTTCCACAATGTTTCACATTATGACTACAGCTGCATCAGTCTCTTCTATCTTTTCAACTGGAACTGATGCTCCTTGATAGATGAAAGGAGAGGCAGAAATTAGTCGTGGGTATACTATACTGCACGTTGGGGTTCTGCACATGCCTTAGCCAAGAAATCAAAATGGCCTCTCTCATTGCCTGGCCAAATGTACTTTGAATCCCATTGAATTTCTCCTGTTATAGAACTGTTTTTCATATCATGTGAATTGGCCCAAGTCAATATATCATTCTTGGGTTCTGAACATCTCAGCAATTGATGATGATAGTACCATATTACTGGGGGGGGGAAGAATTTTTAGACTTTAAACATTCACTTCTTAAGAGATTCAGTTCCACCACTCTGGAATTAAACCTTCCAACAATAAGTAGGATGTTGTATTTGTAGCGACCTTTTGTTGTTGTTATTGCACAGTGTACATATCTGTATTCAGAATGGGTGAAATCCATTAAAGATTGATTCTCGATCATTGATATTTTCCTGCACGAAGTATAAATGATAGATGTATCTACATTTATACCACTTAGAAGTTTCTCAGTTATAAACAGTTCATTAGACATCAAAAGCTTTGGAGCACAGTCCTGGAATGCACCTTGGGCTGGCGCAAGTCCCTTGCGCCGACTCAGGAGCGTCACAGACATGATGTAAAGCAAGTTTACATCTCCTTTCAAGTTGGGTGAGCCAGTGCACAAGCATGCACTGACTCAGGGAGGCCAATTCCAGGCCCCGTGCTGCCAAGCAGGACCAGCCCAACTTGTGATGGTGATGGAGAAGGTGGCGGGAGGACAGAACAGATGCATTTTGGGGTGGAGAAGGTGGGGAGGGCAGATTGGTCAGGGAACTGGGCGTGGCAGGGGGGTGGGACTGGCTGGGCGACTTAGGCCAGATGCTAACCTCCCTTGCTGGCCAGCCAGGCATTACATCAAGCTGCTTGGATTTATGCTAGCAAATTTGCTGGCACAGATCTGAGTAGCCCCACTGGGATGGCCAGCACATGACATGGGATAAGGGGATGAATAGCCCTTGATTCTGAGTTGTGCTCCAGGTAACTCCTAACCTGCGCTGGATATGGCAAAGGCCAGCTGGCTTATCTATTCCAGCACTGGTTAGGATTGGGCTATGGGTTGATGAATTGATTAGGGTAAATTATTGGGGTTAAGGATGGATATTTACTTTCGGAGCTGTTTTGGTTCTAATTTGTAACTGTAATTGCATAATTTCAATTAGCAAAGCAAGAATCAATAGCCTTCTCATTCATAATAGATGGCTTTGTTTATCAAAGTGCAGGTCTTATATTTTCCTTCAACATTTCAGATGAGGGGTTGGTTACAGAAACATATTTAAATATTTAATTCATCAGTTGATTAAAAGGTACACGATGGTTATCAACCCAAAATACATTCGAATGCTGAAAATTCACGTTATCAGATCTGAGCCCTATTCTGCGCATGATAGCTGGTGCTAATTTTCAGGAGCTTTGAAGCAGGCTGGTGGTCTCCTTGGGGTCTCCCTGGCAGATGTCTGAGCAGCCTGGGGTAACACTGGCAGACCCAGGACAGAGGTCAGGATATGGTAGAGAGATCTGCCACCATCCCCTGCCCCAAAATGCCTCCGAACCACCCTCCCCCTGCCCCTCTGCCATCCACCTCAAACTCTATGTCCGCTGGCAGGCTAGATGGAGCATCAGCAGGACGAGCATTCTCCAGGTATGCAGATGTGCTTTATGACAAGTTTGTGACACCCTTCACTGGCACAGGGACTGCTGTAGTGGCCAAAGCCTCAAATTGGATTAACCGCCCAAGTTAGGGTTTAAACTTGGTTTCCTCAGTCCTACTCTGACTAATTTACCAGGTTGGTTGGAGAACTGAAAGGTAGAAAACCCATTCCAATCCCCCCCCCTCTCTCTCTCAGGGCACAGTCCTAACCTGGAGTTAGGCC
>JAJKFI010034434.1:0-14179 GCA_029204185.1 Lerista edwardsae | reverse complement strand
ATATATATATATATATGTATGTATGTATGTATGTATGTATGTATGTATGTATGTATATGTATATGTATATGTATATGTATATGTATATCTATCTATCTATCTATCTATCTATCTATCTATCTATCTATCTATCTATCTATCTATCTATCTATATCTTTATATCTTTATATATCTATCTATATCTTTATATATCTATATATCTATATCTATATCTATATCTATCTATCTATCTATAAGTGTATAAAAATTTAGTTTCTATAGTCATACAAATAAAGCAGAATTTCAAATATATATCATCTTAAATTTCTTCTTAGCATATAGTCTCTATCCAGTTATAAAATAATTCCCAGTACTAATTTCATTCGATTTTCTGTCTTTCAGTTAAAATATCCATTTCCGCCACCTCATAGATTTTAGCAGTAACCTGTTCCATAGTTGGAATATATTCAGATTTCCACTTCTGTGCGAACACTAATCTAGCTGCTGTAACTATCTGTGGTTCTCCATGCCCCCACATACCCATTTACTTTGTTTTCACTTAGTACCAGTGGGAGCACATATACTTCTTCCTTAAAATAACAACGAAACAGTTTCTGGCTTAACCGAGGAGACTGACATGCAAGCAGGCAGGCAGACTGCACACTAGAGAGACATAGCAAGAATGTTAACAGGAAGATTCCTGCCTCCTGTTAACATTCACATAGTCTCTTCCTTCTAGTGTGCAGGCTGCCTTTCTCAGTTAAGCCAGAAACTATTCCGTTGTTAAGGATGAAGCATGCGGGCTTCCACAGCTACTAAAGGACAACAAAAGTAATGGGAGCAGAGGGCGTGGAGTATTACTCTTTGTATAGGGTTCTCTCATATTCACTGTTTCCATATCCATAGGGAGTGGAGGTGGGGTGGACCAGAACCCAAGCAATAAGCCTGGGAACCATGGCATGCTAAACATGTACTCTGTCACTGAGCTACAAGCCTTTGTGTAGATGACCTCCCTCGGGAATTTAGGTGAGATTGATTTAGCTTTGTGGTCTTTGCAAACAAATTTTATTGGGCATTCATTTCTTCCCCAGCTCTACCAAATGTGTTATAAATTACATGCCCGAATTAAATGTAGTAACGATTGGCGAGCAACATATGAATTAGTAACATAGTGACTACAGTTAGCGATCCTTAATGGCATAATGAAATGCCTCTTCTTCTGCACTCAAAGTATTATTGATAGTTAATTAGTCTGCACATAAAAAGCTTAAGAAGAACTAATGGCAATAAACAATTAATCTGATTAATTTCGCCACTTCCTATGTTTGACTTTGATTTCTCGGATCTTTGATGGGGTAGAACATGACTCCTACAAGTGGCTTGATGGTGCCATCGTGTAACCCTGTCTTTGGATCAGAGTTTGCAAGCGCTATGTAATGCCCTTAATCTGCTCTGGACACTCTGATGGGCCTCCTGAGTTGCTTGGCATTCTGTCATCTCACGGACTAAGTAGCAATTACTTGTAGAGTTGTTTGAGCTCTAACCAAAGACTCTTGCCATGAATATTCATGTGTGTGTTGTTTTATACAGCATCCCAGCTTGTAGCTGTTACAGTCATTATCCGAGCATCATTTACCTGGGCCTAGGGCAAATTTGTAACATGGCCCCATCTGACTTTCCACCCACCTCTCCTTCCCAATGATGCCTTATCTTTTTTTCTGAAAATCGTCAAGAAAGGCCCTGTCTGTTTTTGGAAAAAAAGAAAAGAAATGAGGACTCGATTGGCGACCTTTCCCTTTTTTTGTTCCCTTTAAGCTTCTTATATTTCTGACCACTTTGTATTTATAGTCAGGCATGAGAGTATGGCAGGTAAGCATATGAATTTTGCATGAGTGACAGATGCCCTTTAGATACTGCTCCTTTTTTTTGAGATCAAGTATCAGACCATGGGGAATCAGAGGCAAAACACATTTTCCTGCATAACGTCTGGGGCTCATAAATTGTTTCAGCAGCCTTGCCTCCCACTGTCCTTGGGTTCTCAATGTTCTTGAATCAAGGAGAAGAGCCTACCATCTTTTTTACAAATCTAGGTTTTTTAAGAAGTCTATATGACCTACAGGGTATGGCAGCCAATGCACAGCATGGAGGCAGAGAAGCACCATAATAATCAAAAATTTAGAGCGCAATTCTAACCTGAAGTTAGGCCGGCACAGTTAGGCCAGCAATATTTGGCTGGCACAAGAAATACCGTAAAGGAAGTTTGGACCATTCTCAAAGTCAGAAAGTCCAGAGTGGCCCAAACACGCCTGTGCTGGCCAAACCTTGCTGGCCTAACTGTGCCAGCCTAACTCCAGGTTAGGATTGTGTTCCACATGTTTTAATTCTCTTCCAAATCCTGCCTTCATTGCAGGTTCAAAAGAGCAGAACCCAAATACATGACTATTAAAAATGCTGGTCTCTAATTGCTGTCACGCTGTTACGTGACACAACTGCATGGTCTGCTCTGGAATCTCACCACTGCAGAGACCAGAACAGTCATTTCCCATTGTAAAGATGATCAGGATATTATGGACTCTGTTCTTACCAGCTGTATTCCCATGGCTAGTACGAGGTTTCACTTAATATGTTATCAAAGGTAGCCAGGAATAGAATACTTGCTTCGACATCAATAGCAAAATCAATTATAGCAAGCTTTTCAAGTTGATACTGAGGATTAGCAAATGGCTTTCTAAGCAAGATGGAGTCCTTGACACACATCCGTGAACTGGATTCATAGTCAATTTAAGAGAATACATATGTATTTCAGTGAATGCTCATCATGTGTTAGCTAATCAACATTGTCAGTGCCAGATTAATACCATAAAGGTACAAAAGCTAAGGGATAAAGCAGTGAATGTTGATAGTGGCCTACCATGATTGTCCACGTTAATTTGTGTATGTTCAAAAAAGAGGGAATACACACACACACACACACACACACACACACACACACACACACACTATATACAGTATATATCTCTAAAAATATATACAGTGTGTGTGTGTGTGTGTGTGTGTGTGTGTGTGTGTGTGTGTATGTGTGTGTGTATGTATGTGTGTATATATATATAAGGAGGCTCTTCTCCTTGATTCAAGAACATTGAGAAACCAAGGACAGTGGGAGGCAAGGCTGATGAAACAGTGTGTGTGTCTGTTTTCAGTGTGAATGTCTGTTTTCGGACATTCACCAAATTCATGCGAGACACATGTGAATTTTGACTTCCATCAAATTCTAGACATTCACTGTGGGCACAATCCCAAGCACCCCCTGGGCCAAAGCAACTTGTTTGCATCAGTCCAGAACTGTCGCAAACATACCATAAGACGCCACTGGTCTTAAGAGCTGAGGATACAACTACTGCCTTTTGGCTGCAAGCCCCCGGCTGCATATGTAAAACAATCATTAACGACAGTCACAATATTAGACTGAGATTGTCAGCAATCATGACATTTTGAGCATTCACTATAACATATATAATTTCCAATACATTGTTTAGACATTCAGGCTGATGCGATAATGGAAAGCAAAGGGCCACTGGAAATGCAGCCGTGGTCTCCAAAGAGAGCTGCATCTGTATTCAGTCCTCACCACTTCAAGTGAGCTGCAATTTGTCTGACTGGCTGATTGATTGTTCTCGCCGCGTAGGTGGTCTCGCTAGATTTGACTCTGCTTGGGAACTTCCCAGGAAGCTAGAAGTTAAGATTCTTCAGGGATCTTCTGAATCTGAGCATCTTGGCACAATAATTTATTAATTTTGCATTTAAAAGTATCCAGGAGATTGCAATCCAAGAAGGTAACTTTATAAAACTAGCATGCAGCTTGTCCATCATTTTGAATGATAAGACTGGATTGTGCCTGAATGCAAGGGGAGCCCTCTCTCTGCAGAGGTCCCTTTCCTCAAGGGACATTTTGTTCAGTGTGTAAAATATCTGTGACTTTCTTCAGCAACCCAGTGCTAAATAGGGCATTGAGGCCAGCATCACTAGAGAGAGGTGATCTTTAAGGAAAGCTTGAAAAATGTTGGCCAGATTCTTTTTATGCCTTTGGTATGGGGGTGCCATTTCATATAGTGGCCAAAAAGCATTCATGGCACTTTCTGGGAGCTGGAAGTGACATCATTAAGGAGGTGATCACCAGAAAGAAGCACTTTCTCTCTCTCTCTCTTAGGAACTCATTAGCTACAATGTGAAAATTTGCAAATCCTGATTGTCAAGTTACTGGAGAGCCTAATTATCATGTGCACTGCCCTTTTAGCAGTACCACTCCTGCCAAACTCCAAGAGTTGAAAAGTGGTATATAAATACTCTTGATTGATTGATGACCCTAGCACCATTAATGTAATAAACAAGCACTTCAAACTGATCCCAGAGAAAGTCACTGAAGCTATTTCAAAAGCAGAGTTGCATGCTTGCCAAAACTATCTCCGGTCTTAAAATCAGCTGCTTCATTCTGGAGCAGCTGCCCCAAGCACAGTGCATTGCAGTAATCCAATCTGGTTTTAATAAGCAAAGACTTATATCCAGGTTTATTGCTAACCCCTGCTAATTGGGAAAGAGGCACTTTTTCAAGTGGTGTTCCTCTTATATTTAGCAGGGGGAGAGCAATTGTCCCTCTTCACCTCTGTGCAGTGTCTGTTGTATTGGCTGTTGGTGGTGGTGTTCTGCAGTTTTTAGATTGTGAGCCCTTTGGGACAGGGAACCAGTTAACTTTATAATTATTTCTTGCCTGTAAACCGCTTTGTGAACTTTGTGTTGAAAAGCGGTATATAAATACTATTGATTGATTGATTGATTGATTGATTGATTGATTGATTGATTGATTGATTGATTGATTGATTGATTGAAAGTTTATATACATTAAACTTCACCCAAAATCTACCTGCTTCAGGAACAGAAGCAGCTAGCATGCCTATGTACAAAAGTACTACTGGCCACAGATGCCACCTGAATATCCAGGAACCAACTTCAGCTATTTAATTCTGTTCCAATGAAGGGCACATAATTTTATCATATGAACATCTTGCATAATCTGTTTCCCAAACTTTGATATTCACAATGCTGCACAGTTTGCAGCGTGCTGCTTAAATATTCCTCAGGGCACAATCCTAACCAACTTTCCAACAATGGGGTAAGGGCAATGCAGCTTCAAAGTAAGGTTACAAGCATTCCCTTCCCTTGAGGAGGCCTCCATGACTGCCCCCTAACTGCAGGATGCAGCACATGCCCCATTGGCACAGCTATGTCAATGCTGGAAAGTTGGTTAGGATAGTGTCCTCAGTTAAATGTGGCACCTGCATAAGCCAAAAAGTCCATCGTGGGGCGGGAATGTTTTGTGGGCATGTGGGCATGCAAAACCTCTGCAGTGCTTCCACTTTTCAAATGTAAATCTACTTTGAGGAGCTCTTCATCCCATAGTCAAAAGCCATGTATTCATATGCAGGGAGGATGGTGCACGTCTGTGTGTTGGCCTCTCTGACTCCAAGAGTGGTCCAAACACTCTTTACAGAGTCCCTTGTGCCAGCCACACTTTGCTGGCCTAACCTGTGCTGGCCTAATTCCAAATGAGGTTGGTTCACTTGGGCCTTATACTAGACCAGTGGATGTTTGACTTTTCTTTGAAAACCTTCAGTTTCAAAAGCATTTTGCCACAGGGCTTGGGGAGTGCAGTGGCGGGACTATTGGGGGGGGTTCCAGGGGTTCAGAGGGGTTGGAGCAGCAGTGGAGCCGCCGCTGCCACCACTCGCCAAGCCGCATGAGCCACCACTGGTGGAGGTGAGCCGCACAGTGCAGAAGCATTTGCCTGGACAAGGGACAACATAAAGTATCTTTGGCCACTCTCAGAATCAGAGAGGCCAGCACACAGGTGTGCGCCATCCTCCCTGACTCCAAGAGTGGTCCCAAAGCGCTTTACGGTGGCCCTTGTGCCACCGTATTCAGGGGATTTAGAGGATTCAGGTGTCCTTTTCTGCCAGCCACACTTTGCTGGCCTAACTTGTGTTAGGATTACGCTCTAAATGATTCTTTGGATCCAGCCCTATTCAATCATGAAATATAATTTCATGGACTGATTCGCTTCAGTGGGCTTTCATGTCATAAATGGAGTATTAAATGATTATCTCCATGAAGGTCCCCGATCCCAGTCACCACCACCCCTCTTTGATACCTGTTAGGGTGAAACTCCATGCCGTGCCAGATAGATTTCTGTTGAGTAGTTTCCCTTTTTTGTCTCGTTGATATTCCCCAGGACACTGTGTATCTACTGATCCAGATCCTTGATTGTCCTCTTTAGGTGATCACTGTGCGAGTGAATTACGTGACCAAAACTATAAACAGAGGAAGACGTCTGAGTGTGAATCGACCCTAAACATGGTGTTATCAACCCGACCAGTCATTCCCTGACTGACACCCGAGCTTATTCAGCTCGCACGGCATCTGTTTACAGGGACCCGGTGCTGTGATTCATGATGTTTAGCAAGTAAGGGCATGACTGGGAAGGTTACCACCTTCGGCGATTTCATAACAAATGAAATTCCTGACTTTGCATATATTAGTGAGGGAGAACAGGATGGCTGTTTAAGACCACGATGGAGCCAAATGCCTTCCTATTTGGTTCTTGGCTTTATTATGAATTGGACGCGGATCAAGGAGGTGACGGTGCATCTGACAAAGTCTTTAAGACAGAATGAGCTGCCAAAAAGAAAGGGAAAAAAAAAGGAAAAAAGCTGGACAAGTTGACTCTTCAAATAGCAAGTCAATTATTACGGGTCATGCTGCCGGTCTTTCTTTTAATCTTTTAAAAGGAGGTGCTTTTGAGAAAGAAAATGGAACATCCTATGAGAGTGGAGGGGCATTACTCCCAAACTGACTCCAGCCATGCTCATTGCCCCCTATTCAATCGGCATGATCATTCCAGAGGGTCCCATAGTGCTGAGATTGATGATCTTGTGACTGATGAAACTGGCCGCTCACTTTTTGCCGATCGTCCAATGCAGGGCAATGCAATAGGGAGGGGCGGGACGCCTCTCACACAGGCTGCCCTGCTGCAGCAAGAGACGTGGCTGAATTGAAGAATGGAAATGCTGTGACCGAAAGAGGGTCAGACAGCCATAGCTATGCCTTTCATAATGGGCTGGGAATTAGGCTGATAGGGGGCACACCAATCCTACCTAAATCCTCATGCGCCAATGCAGCTATGCCAATGGGGCCCGCACTGCATCCCATGGGGGAACTTTGTGATGTGAAGGCCTAATCAAAATAAGGTAACATATGGGAACTATATTGACAACATAAAATGTGATAAGTTCAAAGGAGCATTTCAAGCCTGGGGCAGGAGCATCGGATGTCACTGCTGCTTATATTTGCCCTGTCCAACCTCTGCCTCAAGCCAAACTCTGCCCCAATCTGTCTCCAGGCCTCTCCTGCTGCCAATTTACCTGGATCAGTGGCTGAATTGTGGGCTGCTGTTGCCTGCATGTGACCTTGTACTGGTCTGCAGCGGTCTACAGGATGCACAGGCAGATTGCAAGTTCCAGGAGCATTTCCCACAGACAGAACTGGGTCCTAAATATATCACAGCTCAGTCCTAACCTGTGCTGCAACAGGCAGGTGAACTGGCTTGTGCCAAATCCAGCACAGATTTGGAGGTGGCTCCCATACAACTTGGAGTATTTCTCCTTACACCAAGCCTGACAGCAGCCAACCCCTATGGGGTTATTGGGAATCCACCAGCAACATCACTAGCATAGATCTGAGCAACCCAGCGTAATGCCAGGCTGGCCTGGAGGGGGGTTAGTATCTAGCCTAAGTTGCCCAGGCCAGTCCCACCCCACTTCCTGGGCCCGATCCACCCACTGGTCTGCCTTCAGTCTACCCTCCCCACCCAAAAATGCCCCATTCCTTGCCTCCACCCTCCACCCACCCCCCATGCGCTCTCAGTCTTTAAATCAATCAATCAATCACTAGTATTTATATACCGCTTTTCAACACAAAGTTCACAAAGCGGTTTACAGGCAAATAATAACATTAAAATTAAATGGCTCCCTGTCCCAAAAGGGCTCACAATCTAAAGGAATGGAGAATACCACCAGCAACAGCCACGAGAAAGACACTGTGCTGGGGTGAAGAGGGACAATTGCTCTCCCCCTGCTAAATATAAGAGGACACCACTTGAACAAGTGCCTCTTGCCCAGTTAGCAGGGCTTTAAAGGCATAAATTTGTGATGGGGTGGATCCTTTGGATGCCATGCATGAGCATAAATGAAATTTTTGGCAAGTTCAGATGTTCCTTGGTATCCACTGATTCGGTACCCACTGTTATAGTTATCTACGGATACCATGGATACTGGGATGCCTATGAAAAAGATAAGTAAAGGTTTCCCCACAACTGAATGGTCTAGTCGTAACTGTAGCGGGTGGTGCTCATCTCTGTTTCTAAGCCGAAGAGCCGGCATTTGTCCTGAGGACATGTTTCCGTGGTCATGTGGCCAGCATGACTATACGCCAAGGTGCACGGAATGCCATTACCTTCCTACCAAAGTGATACCTATTTATCTACTTGAATTTTAAGTGCTTTTGAACTGCTAGGTTGGCAGGAGCTGGGACAAGCGATGGGAGCTCACTCCATCGCGTGGTCTTAAACTGCCAACCTTCCAGTCAACAAGCTCAATTCAGTGGTTTAACTCGCAGTGCCACCACATCCCCATATTAAAAAGATGGGGGAACATTAAACAAATCTCTCTTTTTTTACCTTGTTGCAGCAAAACCACTGATGTTCCCCTATCTTTAAAAAGGCGTCCCCAGTATATGTGGTTTCAGGTATCCACAGTGAGGTCCAGAACAGAATCCCAGCAGATACCAGGGCATGCCTGTACATCTAGCAATAGTAAGTAAATTGGATGTGGGGGGAAAAGTGGGTGCAATATATGTGCTGGAAACTTTACAAACAACTCAAAACACTCTCTCTCTCTCTCTCTCTCTCTCTCTCTCTCACACACACACACACACACACACACACACACACACACACACACACACAATCTCAATCTCATAATTTTGTAATTTTGTAATCTCATAATCTCTCATATTCTTCAGAAATCTAGTTGCTGAATAATGATTTATGGGAAATAATGGGTAATTAATTACATTTTTATTTGTCAGGCAGACTGTGAATTTTAAACATCCCATGACAATAAAATAGCTCTCTTTTACTGACTCTTCAGAGATGTTTCTTAATCCATTTCCTAAGAAATAATCATATAAGCTTGGGCTACTTTGCTCAGAGTCCATCTTTGGCATTTCTCCAGTTGAGACATAGGTGATATCCCCCCCCCCCCGTTTTCTTGCAGTTATATAATTGTTCAATTTAGGTTGTGTGTCAAGGTCAGTGTGAAGTCAATTTGAGATTACAGCAATTTAGTTCCTATCTAATGAAAACAAAACAGTGGAAGCAACTGAGACGCTTTTATTTATTTGGTTTCCAGGTCCAGGAAATGGTACATATAAGAGTTTTACTTTCCTCCCTATGTTTTTATGCTTTTTTTTGTTAATGCAAGAACAACTAATTGTCTACGCTAGGCAATCTGTCTGAAATAGTCCCCCCCCCCTTCATGCCCACGTTTAATCAGGTTTCTCAACCTTCCTGGTACCTGGAGAGAAAAAAAAGCATGAGCCTGCTGTTATTCTTCAGTGAACTCCTTCAGGCAAGATCCTGCCCAAAGTTACATCAATTGCAGTCTCATCAAAATTCAGCCCCACGACTGGGACAGAGAGGAGGAAACTGACAACTTAAAGAGTAAAGAGGAATGGAAGACACTGGAGGAAAAGGGATCTTCAGTTTTCTCTCTTTTTTTTGTCCCAGAATTGTATTCTTTCTGGTATCCAGCAAGGGATTCACTCATGTATATGTGAACAAAGTTAGTACAAATTACGCAAATGACCTTCAGGTAATTTTTTTTGGGGGGGGGGGGGCGGACATGCTCGATTTACAGGGGCAGCCCAATCCTAAGCAATGCCGGTGTAGCAAGGCCAATACAGCAGGGCTCCACCCTAAGGCCATTAGGAGGAAGCAGCAGCACAGCGCAGGCAAGCGCAGGGCAAGGGGAGGTTTTCCCCTTGCACCCAGGTAAGCCCCAGCCAGCCGTATGGGACTGCTCAGATCTGCACTTGCGTAGGTCAACATGCACAGCAGCGGCCCAAATCGGGGCCATCTTGGCCAGAGATGGGGCTTAGGATTCCGCATAAGGGCCATCGTCTATCTCCGCCCCTGTTGCCGCCCACTCACCGCCCCGTTACACCCCGGCGCACCTCTGGAACACCCTCGGCTATGTCCTGCGCCATCAGAGCACTGCTGGCATGACAGTTGCACAACCGATGCAGCCGATGGGCACAGCTGCTGCTTGAGCCGGTCCAGCGCCTGACTCACCTGATGGCATGTTTGCCACACTATTGGACAGCCGCAAGAGCACAGCACCAGTACAGCGCAAGTGTAGGATTGCACTCTGCATAACTGGTTGCAGAGAATGGCTCAGTTCCATACAAGGCTGCCCCAACCATGGAGCTCAGTCAAGTGGTCCACTTCAGGGGGCAAATTCAAGGTTAGTTGTCCAGGTGGCATGGCTACTCATCCAGTACCATTCCAATGCCCATCCAGCCCCCAGCATTTGAATTTACAGCCCACTCCTTTGGGCTCTGGCCAGCAGCAGAATGTGGAATGCTGGCCACTGTTGGAAAAGTGCCAGACAGCACTTTCGCTAGAGCACCAGCCACCCGCAGCAGCATGTCAGTCCCTGCAGGAGGTCGGAGGGGGTGGGGGAGGGCAGAACAGGGAACGGAGTGTGACAGAAGTGGAAAGTCTGCAGGAGGGGTGGATCTGGCAGCAATGACGTGCACTGGATCCAACCCTCCATTTTCCATACGTACCTGCACCCTTTCTCACCTTGGACATGTGCTAGCAAAATTCCTGGTGCACTTCCAAGGAGACCCATTGTAAGATGGAAGATTTACCCAGGGGTAAAGGGGATCTTCTCCCACTCTGCTGGATACAACACACCTGTTTTTGGTGCACCAGTGGAGAGGAAGTTAGGGTTGGGCTCTTCCAGCACAGTCCTATGCAGATCCATTGTGTTATGTTGGCCTTACTCCCAGGAACATGTGCAAAGCATTACAGCCATAGTCTCCATAGATCAGTTAAGGAAGGAGGAGGATTACACGGTTTAGGGTACAATCCTAACCTGGAGTTAGGCCAGCACAGTTAGGCCAGCAAAGTTTGGCAGGCACAAGGGATACTGTAATGTATGTTTGAACCACTCTCAGAGACGGAAAGGCCAGCACACAGATGTGTGCCATCCTCCCTGACTCCAAGAGTGGTCTAAACTCCAGGTTAGGATTGTGCCCTTAGTGTAATCCAAATTTTGGCCTCCCTGATCGATGGCTTTTTGCAATCAATCCTGTATATATCCATGTTGCTCATATAACTCTTTCCCTCCAGGCAGGCACCTAGTACCAAGTACACCTGCTCAAATGCATGTCTCCTGCAACCTTTGAATGAAAAATAAATAATCAAAACAACAACAAAAATAAACCATGTAACATAGATCCCATACACAGTAAACAGATCCTTGAGTCGTAACCTTTTGTCAAGGCAAACAGGAATGACAACTCTGGATATATGAGTTATAAACAGTTTAGAGGGCATATAAATATGTGTCTGTGCCTGAGATATCAAGGTGAATTGCCTGGTGTTTTCATCCACCTTTTCTTCCAACTACAGGAACACGCAGCACAATCCTCTAAACTGCACAGCGTCGGCACCCCCGCGTTGGCGCTAAGGCAACGGGACTGGCACTGCAGGCAGCGCCGGTCCTGTGGCACTCGAAGCTGAAGCCAGCGCAAGGGAGGCACCATTTTGGAATGGGGGGAGGGCGTTTCTAGGTGGGCAATGGGCGGGCTGGTAGGCGTGCTGGCCTGGGACGGAAGTGGGTCTAGGATAAGGCCAAATCCATAAGGCCAAATCCTATAACCGTTTGGGAGGCCACGCACCCCCAATTCGGGCCACGTGGTCTCCTCAGGTCTGCGCCTGCCCTTGCTCCAACCTCCCCGACCCAGCGTAGGATATGGCGCCGGCTGGCCAGCCTCGCCATCCGGCGCTGAGTAGGATTGCGCCCACATTATCACAGCCACTTGCTGCAACAGAAGTATGGAGCTAGGTGAAAGGCAAGATAGATGGATGCATGGATTCCTGGTTTCTCCCCATCTGCAGGATGTATTTGAATTAAATGATGTCACAAATAATGGCGGTTGCACTGTAGAGCGCAGCCGCGGCTTGCTGTGCCTCGCCAGGCAAAGGATAGGGGCATGGGGAGGGGCTGCAATTGGCTGCTTTGCCCCTCGTGATGTGGCTGGGAGGCTCCTCAGTTTGCGCCCGGCTGTCGATCGCCTGCCCGCCCACCCGCCCTACATTCAGTCTAAAAAGCAGGTCGCTTTTTCGAGGGCCGGGTAGGAATTTTTTACTTCCAACCACATTGGCCCAAGGTTGGTTGGTTTTTCACCTACCCCAGACTGGTGCATGGGATTAGGGTGAGGGGAGGGATTAGGTTTAGCATGTGCAGACGTCGTGTGGGGAAAAAGCTAAATTAGACAGATTGGTGTCCATCGGAGGCTTGCAAGGGCAGGCTGGTGGAGGGAACCCTTGTGCTTGCTTACCTGGCTTGATGAGGGGGCCCAAAGCCAGCAGCCTGGGAGAGGCGAGGGCTCCCTCAGTGCGGGGAGGCCTCGTCTTCTGGCAGTCTTGACCCCTCCCTTGGGGGGGGGTGGGCAATGAAAGGCTCACTTGGCTGTGGCCAGGTGGGCTTGGAGGCAGATGGTACGCCCACAAAAACAGGAGGGGCTGACAGTGGAATGCCGCCTCACCTGGAGGGATACCCGCACGACAAAAGGGGTTTGATAGTTAGGCCCTGCTGCAGTTACTGTTATATTCAACAAAGCGGCCCCTTCTCCCAACACACCTATGTCTCGTGTCATTATTGGGGAGTGCGTGGTTAATGTCACCCATGTTATACCAATGATGAGCTTCTCTCATATCATGTGTGTGTGTGGGGGGGGGACCTGGGCAATGTTTTCCCTGGGAAATCTGGGCCTCACTGGGCTGCCACTTTGAAGCGAAAAGGGGCATTCTACTTTTCGACATATACAAAGTGACATTGCGCCACAAAGTGATGTTGCACCAACACTACATGCTCGTAGTCACTAGTGCTGAAGTGGGGGCGCCAACTGGCACCCTCATATTGGTGCTAGAGCTCTTGGGCTGACACTAGCAATAGCCATGACACGTTGGCCCAAGAGCACTGATGCTGAGCCACCTTGCTGTCAGCTGAACTTGGCCGGGAGGTGGTAGGGCAGGTGGGAGGGAGTAACTGGTCAGGGTGGGTGTGCCAGTGGGCGTGCCGGACCAGGGAGCTAGTGGGGCCATGCGGCTTCCTCAGAACTGTGCCTGCTATACGTAGATTGCCAGTCTTTGTGATTGACCCATTTGTAGACATGGGGTATTAAGAATAGAAGTCACACATTTCCTGAACTATCAGGGTTATTCTATTTCTTGCATCCATCCAGATTGCAGGTACTCAGTTGCTTTCCAAGAGCGAGGGGCAAAATGCTATTTTTTTTCCAAGCATCTGTAATCTACATATATAAAAGTGAACGTGTGTGTGTGTGTGTGTGTGTGTGTGTGTGTGTGTGTGTGTGTGTATGTTCCAGCATAACTCTGGAACGCCTGGAGCAATTCACACCAAACTTGGTACACATATGCCTTGCGATCTGGAAAGAAATACTGCCGGGGTAAGACCCCCCCCCTAGCACCCCTAGGGGTGGGGGTGCGAAGGGGGTGCCATGTAAAAATACTCAAAACGGCTGACATTAGTGTCAAATCCATAGTTTTTGGGGTCGCCGAGATGAACGGCGACGCTCCCGATGCCATTTAAGTCCAAGTTCAGCCCCCATCAGCATGGGGGGTGAGAAGGGGTGCAAGATACAGTGCTTGGAAATAGAATATCCGCAGCACGCTGATGGTGGCGTAGAGGACCCCATTCAATTTCAGATTTCAAAACTCATCCCACTTCTAGAAATACTGTGGGGGTAAGACACCCCTAGCACCCCTAGGGGTGGGGGT
>JAJKFI010034433.1:0-10077 GCA_029204185.1 Lerista edwardsae | reverse complement strand
CTCTCTCTCTCTCTCTCTCTCTCTCTCTCTCTCTCTCTCTCTCTGGTCGGTAAGTCACCATTGTTCTACTATGGCAACTCAAGAAACCATTCAGGAGAGAACCTCAATCTCTCTGATGAGAGAGAGGTGGCAGTTTGTTGGCAAACAAATAGTGTCTGCCTCTCAGCCTCCATGGAATGGGAAGGCAAAACAGTGGTTTCATCTTTACCAGGTATTGTCTACGCATGAACACCTTGATCTTATGTTGATGGACTCGTTAAATAAGCTTGAAAGATGCAGAATGTTCAACTGAGCAATTCGTTGCTTTAGAAGAGGAGATGTGCTCATCCTCAAAATGTTCTGTATGTCACATTATCATTGCTAGGCTTTCTGGGAAACAGGGGAATTGCTTCACGTCCATGTCAGAGATCTGTGATGGTGAAACCATCAGTTATGGCTCCAGCTTTTGGGGGACTCTGGGGCATAAGTCTGACATTGCAAAATCTTTGCACAGCAGCATCAATGATCACTCTGTCAACATCAGTTCAAGCAATATGCTCATACATTGATGTTAAGAACCCACAAGGAATGTTCATTTTACATGCTCCTCAGGACAAACATTCCTGCACATATTGGAAATGGACCTTGATTAGAACTGGGTACAAATGACTCATGATCGCTGTAAACATTTTTGGCAGTGCTAAAAACCACCTCTCTTTTTTTGGACAATGTTTGGACAACCCTTTGCAAAAATGTTTGCTTGTAAGTGGCTCCTCCCTTCATTCTCAGTTGATCCCAAAGACATCAGCGACCAGACCTCTCTGATTGGCTACACAGCCTAATGACATCTTCCCATACACCACGTGAACCCTAAGTGAGTGGGATTGCCCATGTAAACAATATAGGAAGGTAGAAGTCCGTGGAGAAAACGGGAACAAAGAAGCAGCATCTGTGGGGAACAAAGGCACCTAACAGTGAGGAAAAAAGGTGACAATTCACAAAATCTAAACATGTCAACTCCTTTCACTGAATTCACAGATGAAAAAGCCCTGTAATTATTTCAAGTTTTATTCCTCTGTAATATCTCATTAGCAGAGTGTCATGCTCCATTCCTTAATCTCTTTTCTTTCACATTTTCTTTCTAGCTGTCCTTTCCACTGGCATTAAAACTGCCTCCAGATTATACAGGAGATGCCTGCAAAAGGCAGACAATGAGGCTATATCTTCATTTCAGTGCTTCTGTGGGACCGATCTCCCTGCCCGTCTCCAGCAAAGGATTTTCATCAGAGCAGACTACCTTTTGCAGGCGAGGAGGCATGGATGGGAATTGTTCCCCCAGGATTTCATCAGTGTCACTGTTGGTGTCAACCAGAGATGCGCACTGAGAAGCTGCATGAGGTGTTCACTACTCCTTTGGGGTTTGAGCATGCTCGTTCTGCATGGCCCAGGGAAAGGGGCTTGATGGCACAGTGCCTGATAAATAGAAAATGTATGCACCATCTCCTTCCCTCATGAATTCAATGGGAGTCCTGGGGACAGGCAAAATTCTGTCATGAAATGGATGGGACTTTCACACTACTCAGCATTAACCGAATGCTGTACTCCTTGAATCCTAAGTGCAATGACTCTGTCTCACTCTCATATTTATCACAAGCCATCTGCGTACAATGTGACATTATTTCCTCCTCTTCCTCTAAAGGAGGCTATAAAGCAGAGCACATATTTTACACATAAGTGGGGCAGCCCATTCCTACCAAACTCCTTGCATGATAACAGTGGCGTCAACGCAACATCCACTGAATCACTTGGAAGAGTTTTGACTTTCCTCAGGGTAATGAGGCCGTACAATGGCCGTACAGCATCTACCACTGCCAGAATGCTGGATCCCATTTGGATTGAGTTCTTTTATGACTCCATAAAAGGGATATTGCCAGCCTGCAATGTATACTGTGTGCAGGTTACCAGTTCCAACACATAGATAGGTTGACAGCCATTCCTCTATATTGGGGGAAACAAGAGAGGGACAGATAACTAAAATAACACACACACACACACACACACACACACACACAGAGAGAGAGAGAGAGAGAGAGAGAGAGAGAGAGAGAGAGACAGACAGACAGACAGACAGACAGACAGACAGACAGACCTGTGAAAAGGGCTGAAGTGAGGTTACATTAGTTATAGTGCTAACTCACAAATGAACTAGATAGAACAGTGATTCTCAAATGTTTTAGCACTGGGACCCACTTTTTAGAATAACCATCTGTCTAGGACCCACCAGAAGTGATGTTATGACCAGAAGTGTCGTCATTGTGACACCAGAGCCTGCTGCTTTCCTGAGAATGCAGCAATAATTTCTCAGCCATTTTCCAATAGCAAAGTGAATCAGAAAGAAAAAAAAGCCTCTATACAACCTTGACACAAGCAAAACAACCACACATCCCTGCCCCTTTTCCAGCATCCCATCTTCCCATATTTTCAATATGGCTGCCCTAGGTACTTCATGACCCACCTGAAATTGGCTCGTGACCCACAGGTGGGTCCTGACCCACAGTTTGGGAACCACTGAGATAGAGGAAACTGTGATTCAATCCTCAAATACGGTATGATCCTCAGCATAGAAAGCCTCTAGAAAGAGGGAAGGACCTCAGTGGGGAGCGTACCTAAATGAGTTGAACACGTGCAGCAAAACATCTATGGCCATGACATGCTACATTACAACTGTCTGCCGCATTATTCCACATCAATGCAGGCACTAAACTAGCCCATCATCCTGGAGCTGGCAAAAGAATGTTTTTAAAAGAGTACATGCATTATTTCACAGTCTCCCTGACAATCTGGATAACCTACTTAAGGATCAATTTTTTTTTAAAGAAAAATAATGCATTGTATGGGAACGATATGAGCAATTTATGCACATCATAGTCATATTTATTTTTATATCCAGCTACTTCTACAGTCTAAACTCAGTGCAGTAAATAGCTCATGCTAATTACTTAAAAATCCATTACATTTTAAAGTCTTGTAGCAGATGCAAACACCATTTCAAATGATCTCATTGTGTTGCCTACATAATTCATAAACCCTTATTGGTGCCAGCTTAAAGAGGGAATTTTGTGTGTTTGTGTGTAAGTGTGTGTGTGTGTGTGCATGTGCACACAAGACAGATTTTTTAAGGTCTCTGTTTAATGATGGTGCTGAGCAGTCCTAGAAATGGAAGAAATGACAAAGTAGCATAAGAGACAAAATTGCTGTATTTATTTAAATTGGTTTCCTACCTGAAGCCTATCAAGTAAAAACATAGTCCTTTACAATAAATCTAGTCTAGCTCATCCCCAAAGTACCAAATTCACAAAGTACCCTCTTCCATCCACAAAAAAACAGAAAGACCCTTTCATACTTTTATAAAATGCTCAGACTTTGGTAAACCTCCATCAGAAAATGTTCTTGGCAAGTCTGAAGTTCAGAAAGAGAATGAAGTCTGCGAACCAGGTTTCATGGCAGCTCCTTGCCACAACATCTATCCTTAGCTAGGGGTGAGGATTTTTGTGATATTTTTTTCCAAATTTTTTTGATTAAGATAGCAAATTGCAGTATTATGTGTTTTTATCCAAATTTTTATTGCAAATTGTACAAATAGGGCAATAAATAAAGGTAAATGGGCCTACAAAGACAAGCAAACTGGCACCTATACCCCAGCCCAAAATAACATGCTCAAAAATTCCCAAGCTGCACTCTGATTGTTGCTTGGAGTATCAAGAAACGGCTACTTACTACTTCCACATTCCATTAAAGTTGCAAGCCAGGCAGAGGCATGAAAATGGGGGCAGCTGATTGGTTGCCTGTACTATGGGAGCAGGGCAGACTGAGTCCCTGGGGATGCACTGTCAACCCGGGCTCAGTACGCTCAGTACGCCCACCCTCCCCTTTCTCAATCTGAGATTAGCTGATTGCTTTGTTGAGGGCGGAGTAGGAATTTTCTGTTACCAGTCATATTGGCTGAGACTGGTAATTTATTTATTTTTTTTGCCTACCCCAGACTGAGTAGGAGGGGTGCTGGGTTTTGAAGTTACTCAGTTTGCCTTGGGTCACTTGGGCAGGTGATGTGCGGGCTTGGGTAGACAGGGTGTGAGGGTACCTGGCATACAGTTCCGAGGTCAGCAAAGCCTTGGGGGCGGAGTCATTCCGATTAGAGGATTCCTGTCCGGGTTGGTGAGGTGACTTGATGAGCTCCCAGGGTTGGCTGAGCAGTGACCTCCAAATGGCGTTGCCTCAGGTTATCTGCTTGGCTAGCTGCCTCAACCCATTACATTAGGGTTGGCAGTGAAAAACCTACTCGGGCTTCAGACCGAGAGGGTCTTGAGCCAGGCTCTCATGCCCGTTTAACATGGGGGAGGTAGATGGCTAGGGTCGTTTCCCCCAAAGGAGTAGCTCGCATGTGCTGGGGTTTAGGTTGTTTTCCCCTGCTGCAGATTTGCATTTGAAATAAAGTGACCATTTCTTCCAAGCCTTTGTCTGGTGCCCTTTATTCAGAGTTGCATGGATAGTAGTGATCTGCCACAGAACAATTGCTTAGCTACAGTGCACCTTTATGTTGCACTCCCAGCCCTTAAGAACATAAGAGCCCCACTGGATCAGGCCAAAGGCCCATCTAGTCCAGCTTACTGTGAGTGCAATCCTAAGCAGCGCTGGAATGGCGAGGCCAACGGGCCAGCGCCATATCCAGCACTGCTCAGGAGAGCCTGGAGCCTCCCTGCGGCAAGAGAGCGTTCACTCCCTTACCAGAGGGGAGGCTCCAGCCTCCCTTATGCACTCCTCGGATCTGCGCCTGCTAAACAGCCTCCCAAGCCCACCCATGCCCTGCCCCCCACCTCCCCCCCCCCACCAATCCCATGTCCATGTGGACATGCAGCCTCTCTTGCACCGGCTGGCTTCAATCGACATGAGGAAGGCTCGGCGAGAGCGCAGCACCGGTCCTGTTGCTCTAGCGCCGATGTGGGGGTGCCAATCGACGCCCCTGCGTCAGCGCTGAGGCCATTGGGTTGACGCATCAACGTGCTGCATCTGTCATTTTGAGGTAGCCTACTTCTTACATTTCTACGTATAAGCAGGAAGTTGAACAGAGTCCTTGTTCTCTACCTTTTTTTCAAGTGAGTTCTAAGGCACACTTCAGCTTCTGTCATCTTTGACATAGCTGGCTTATAAGCACAGAGTGTCCCAGGGGAGGGAAGCATCTGTGTTCAGGAGACAATTCAAGTGCTGTAGCATCCTTTCAAAAATACACACAGGTATAGGCCAGAATAGATGGACAGTACCTGCAGCCATGTTTGGAGGATGGCACAAAGGACAGTAAGCCAAAACGGCTAGGTCAGGTTTGTACAACCTATGACCATTCCAAGCCAAAGACGTACACTAGCCATGCATGATGTCCCCACCAGGGACAACACCTCTGCTATTTTCTTGATGGCTGAAAAAGAAGCAGATTGCCCATGGCCAGGCTAAAATGGTGGGCAGATTCACAGGTGATGAGTTATGCAGGCCTGTTTAGGATTTGCAGCTTATTGCCCATTGTACCTCTGACAAGACTATGAATCTATGATTTAGGGCCCAATCCTAACTTCAGTAGTGTCAGTGGTAAGCTCTTACCATTGGTGCCAGTGTCATGAAAGCAGGGCTGGCAGTAAGGGCTTACCACCAGCACTGGTCTAGTGCCAGGCCCCAGCACCCAGAGGATTGGACACAGGGCAGCCTGGTGGTAAGTAACAGTGCTATGGACAGTGAGCTCATTCAGGGCATGGGGAGGCTGGAACTGGTCTGGGGAGGGGCAGAGTGGGTTGGGACCGGCGGTGGCCTCCACTGCTGGATCCTAGCTCTCCTGTCGGGCTCAACATGGTGCCCGTCAAGTAGGCAAAATAGCTGGCACAGACTTGAGGAGGCCCATTGGCAGCCCAGCACCCTTACCTAGGGGAAGAGGCTGAACATCTCCTTCTCTCATAGTACCTCCTTTGGCTGCCTGGCTCCCATAGGATGCAGCAGTAGCGATTTTGCTACCGCTGCTTCTACAAGGGCCCAGCACCATAGGATTGGGCCATTAGAAAGGGGCAGCGGTACACACGCTGGGGTACAATTGCTGTTAGTGGGATTACTGGCGTTACAGAAATTATCTCCAGAATACGGCAGCTGCCTTTCTTTCTCATCCTCACTTTTATTCCTCTTCCCCTCAGCAGCGGTTTGAGGGACAGAAGAAGGAAGGCGATTCTGGGAACTACCCATTTCTGAAAGCAAAGAAGCCATTGTGGAAATTCATCCTAGCCTTATCCGGGGCCAGATGCAGTTGACTTAGTGGAGCTCTGGAAGGCGGCAAATCCCTCCCACTCCGGAGACGTATCTCCCTCACTCCTCATTTCGCTTTGCTGGCTTGATGTCCTCTAGGATCCACAGTGCGCACTGTGTCGACAGTCAGCATATTTTAGTGTTCCTTATACATATTTTACAAGCATTCATATAATACTTGGGCTATTTCGAATGCAAGCGCTTCTATTCCCTATTCTATCCTGTAATATTTTATCGGACTCCTTCTCTGATCTCGCACTTTGATAGCTGTGGAGAAGCCATTGGGAGACTGATCTCACCTCGCTCCTGCTTGATCTCTCCCTATTTTTCCCCCTTTGCCAACATTCTTGTTTAGCTGTTTGGTATCTTTTGTGTATCCCAGATATGTCACATTTGCCTCCTCTCCCTCCCTCCGCCCTTATCGCAGGACTGTAGGGTCAGATCACCTCCTTCAGTTCCAGCAAAGGGAGAGATGAAAGCAATCACAAATCACTACACAAGAGCTGCCTCGCTGTGAACTGGCAGAGAGACTGTGTAATGAAGCAGTGCCCCTTCTTTTCCTTTGACTGATACAAAGCTGCTTCACACAAGAACACAAGAACAGCTTTACTAGGCCAGGCGTGTTTCACCCTTTGGTGCTGCTGACTAGCCGCCAGCAGGAATTTCGGAGGACATTCAGGGTCACGCTAGACGTTCTGTGGAATACAAAATGCAGCTTTTTCCCTTCCAAATAGTGCATTGGCAGGGGCTGAAATAGGGCAAAACCATGGGGGAGGATAAGGAGCGATAGCACTTGGCCCTGACTGCCATTCCAATTTTGATCATGCCCTCGCTCCATGGGCTATTTTTATTGAAAGTAACTTCCACTGGCTTCAATGGAAGGGTTTTCCCCAATAAAAATGGTGCACAGGGGAGCCCAATCACAGTGGGGCAAAATGCTGAAGTCTCCTACCTCGCTGCAGTTTCTCCCCCCCCCCCAAAAAAAACCCAGGCTATTTTTTAAAAATCACATTGGCTATAGTTTGGCATTTATAAGAGCCCAATGCAACAAATTCATCTTTTTTTTTTCTTTTGACCCTTTACTGTATATTCATCATCATCAAATCAATTTACGTGATATATTCTTTGCAGATCTCCCACAACCCAATCCTAAGCAGGGTTGCGCTGACGCTGTGTCCTTAGCGCCGACGCTGGAGCGCCGATCGGCACCCCCGTGTGGGCACTACGGCAACAGGACTGCTGCACCCACGCTGAGCCTCTCTCACGCCGACCGGCTTCAGTCAGCGCGAGGGAGGCTCCGTGCCGAGGCGGCATGGGGATTGGAGGGAGGGAGGGAGGCGGGGGCGGGACTTGGGAGTGACCTGGGTGGGCGTGGGAGGTGGCCATATGGCTACATTCTAAGCCTGTCAAGGAGGCTGTATGGCCCCGATTTGGGCCGCGCGGTCTCCTTGGTTCTGCGCCCGCTCTTTAGCGGGCGCAGATCTGAGGCGCACATAGGGGAGGCTGGAGCCTCCCCTACGGTAAGGGGGTGCACGCTCCCTTGCCGCAGGGAGGCTCCAGCCTCCACATACCCAGCACTGGATAGAGCTCTGGCTGTCCGGCGCTCCTACCCCAGAGCTGGGTATGATTGCACCCTCAAGTACAGCAGCAATTTTCCACCTTTTTCATCTCTCAGCACACTGACAAGCTGCTAAAATGGTCCAGGCACACTACCCTGCTGGTGGGAGGCTCAGATCACAATGGCACGACTAATAACCCTCTCCCAAATTCCCATGGCGCACCAGCAGACCATTTGCAGCACAATGCACTGTGCCATTGCGCAGTGGCTGAAAATAGCTGAAGTAGAGGCCAGCTTGTAGGTTTATGCTCACATCGGGATCACTTGAGTAAGAGCCAAATCCCATCCCATTTTCCAGCCCTGATATAGTAGTTCCAAAGGGGTGTTTGCGGCATTCTGTGGGGGAGCCGGAGTCAGGGAGGCCTCCTCAAGGTAAGCAAATGTTTGTTCGCTTACCTTGGGGCTTCACTTCAGCTGCGTCAGCATTAGAAAAATGGATAGGATTGGTCCCAAATTCACTCGAGTGACTATAAACATTTCTAAAAATTGATGAGGCAGTAGAGGGGATACCTATCACATTGACAAAAAGGACATAGTGGAGCTGGAAAAGGTGCAGAAGAGAGCGACAAAAAATGATTATGGGGCTGGGGCACCTCCCTTATGAAGACTGCAGCATTTAGGGCTCTTTAGTCTGGAAAAAAGGCGCTGAGGGGGGACAAGATTGATATGAGACATATAAAATTATGCACGGGAGGGAGAGAGTCAATAGAGGGATGTTCTTTTCCCTCTCTCACAATACCAGAACCAGGGGGTGTCCACTTGAAATTGAGTACTGGGAGAGTTGAAACAGATAAAAGGGAATACTTTTTTTACCCAGAGGGTAATTAAGCTATGGAACTCCTTGCCACAGGAGGTGGTGATGGCATCTGGCCTAGATGCCTTTAAAAGGGGACAGGACAGATTACTGGAGGAAAAGTTCCTCATGGGCTATAGGCCATGATAGGTTGGCTATAGGCCATGATGGGTCCTTACGTTAATAGTAGGCTACTTCAGAATGCCAGGTGCAAGGGAGTGGCAACAGGATGCAAGCTTCTTGGTGTCTTCTGAACTCCCTTAAGCACCTGGTGGGCCACTGTGAGATACAGGAAACTGGACTAGATGGGCCTTGGCCTGATCCAGCAGGGCTCTTCTTATATTCCTATGTTCTTATGACAGATGACTAACTGGGGAGCTAACCAGTAACATCCCAAGAAGGGGAGTTGCTACGTTTTGCAAGGTGAATTACCTTGCCAAGTAAACTGTTTCTCTCCCTAACCACTGTAGCCATTCCAGGCTGTAAACATAACACACAGGCAACTCTTCCTCATAGTACCCAGAATGCCTACCATAATGAGGGAGAGGAGCAGTTTACACAGCAAAGTAAGGCACCTTGTAAAACTTAGCACCCTGCCTCCCTAGGGACACTACTTGGAGCTAACTCCCTGGCCAACAGAATCAGGCTGGAAACCACTTTGACAGGCTCAAACACTGTCTCCAAACAAGACGGAGACAAATGTAAAATTCTTCATGGGGGTACAAAAAATCAGAAGCATCAGTACAGGATAGGGGTGACTTGGCCTGGCAGCACCACAGTCAAACGAAATTTAGGTGTCCTAAAGACCACAAGCTGAACATGAGCCAACAGTGCGATGAGTTTCCAAAAAAGTGCAGTCCTGGGCTGCATTAACAGAAACATCAAATCTGGCTCAAGAGAAATAATAGTTCCCCTCTACACTCTTCAGACCTCATGTCCCAAATCCTCAATCCCAGATGCAGCCTTCACAGTGTGTTTGTCTCCTCTGGCTGCAGACCATCAAGCTTCAGTAGGCGATCGTAAGTCAAGCCTGGAGAGGTCCTCAATGTCCTACTCTGTTCTTTTGCCAGCTGGCCACCTCACACATTCCCACACTGGCTAATCAGCTCCACAGGGACTCTGTTCTGCCACAACAGGTACTGCAGCTTGTCACAGTCTGGCATTCTCTCTCCCATCCAAAACTAGACCACGGATTCTCCTGTTTAGCTTCAGGCAGTACCATCAGCTCAACCATCAGTCCGCACCTCCTGCCAAGCTTTTGCCTGTTGCAGGAGTGAGCATTTCCTCATTGGAAGTCTTCTTCTTCTTCTTCTTCTTCTTCTTCTTCTTCTTCTTCTTCTTCTTCTTCTTC
>JAJKFI010034432.1:0-20827 GCA_029204185.1 Lerista edwardsae | reverse complement strand
CTCTCTCTCTCTCTCTCTCTCTCTCTCTCTCTCTCTCTCTCTCTCATATACATCTGTGCCTGTAGCAGTGCACAAATTCTGCTCCCTCCCTCAATGTTTCTTTTTTGGAGGGAGGTCCATGCAGTAGTGCACATTCATGTCCTACCCAGCCCATCACCAGGTCTTCCTTATAAGTTGGTTGGGTAGAGGGATTCTGTTCCCAAGATCCTTCCTTCCCATCTGGGCAGTTTAGAAGTGGTGGTGGAGGAGGAGGAGGAGGAGTGAAGGGAGCAAGCCAACTACACTGCCATCCCATGCCCTTTCGGTGCAAGTTCTCTTCTTCAGGGAGGGATAGCCAGCCTCTTCCACCATGAGCATTTCTATCTTGGTTCTAAGCTAGCGGTTCCCAAAGTTATTGGGGTCACGGTGCTCTGCAACCTCTTCTCCTTGGCCTGCCGGGCACTACCATCTCAAATCTAGTAAAATCTCATGAGACCCAAGACGGCAGCACCCAAGTCTCACATGCAAGATTTGGGTGCCTTCATCTTAGGTATTGTGAGATTTTGCAAGATTAAAATAGAGGTGCCAAGGAGAGACTATAGGAGGGGTGCCCAGGGAAATCCCACAGCTCCCTTGTGAAGGCACCATGGCGCCATAAGGCACTGCGGCACATGATTTGGAAAGTGCTCTAAGCTGTTCATCACGTTCAGTGATCCCATTGTATCACTGCCAGCCCCTCAAATGATCAGGATTTCACAATCGCCCTGAAGCAGCCTTTGAGGTGATGAAAGGGGCTGTTTGCTGTCATTGATACTACCTTCCATGGCTCCAACCCCTTTGCCATGGCCAGTGGCGTTTCTACAGGGATGGCAAAGCTCTAAGTTTTGCAAGAAGCCTTACCTTGCAGTGGAAATCACTCCTCTCCTGCACCGTTGTAGCCAATCCTCACAGGGAACAGCAACATCTTGGCGTTGCTTACTGGCTACAGCAGCAAGAGAGAGGAGGGATTTACATGACAGGGTAAGGCTTCTTGCAACACTTAGAGCTTTGCCATCCCTGTAGAAACGCCTCTGGCCATGGCAACCCCAATTTGCTGTAGCTATGGAGCCTAGCCTAATGCTGGGAGGGGATGTGACAAAATTCCAACTACTGCAATACAATTGGGGCAGGGGTTAACCACACAAATGCCCAACCAAATTGAAAAGATTGGAATTCGTCAAACTCAAGAATTTTCTCTTCCATGTTGAATAACATGTCTAATAATGTATTGAGCAGAAATATGCAAACAGGACCAGGATGTTGGATTTTAAAATACATGATATTGTTCAGTGATATAAATGTGGTGTTTTTTTTTGGGGGGGGGAGTAGAGATAAAATAGTCTAAACTTCTGTAAAGATCAGAATGCCCAGGCTCAAGCCTGTTGACTGAGACTAGATAAACTGAGCTCTTCTATAACTTCAGGAGTGTTGTGATCAATTTGCTGGTGCACTACCCTGGGGAACAAGCTGTTTTACCACCTTGATTGCAATGATAAATCCATCATTATGTTCAGTGCAGTGGAAACAGTTTGGAGTCTTGCCATTTGTGGCAAATCTTTTGTATGGCAGGCTCATAGTAAATCAGTCTAACCTGAACTGACAATGATTGATTTTGAGCAAAATGTCATGGGCAATCAAATCCTCAGGTTGTTTTTCTTTTCGTCGTCTTCTTTACAAAGAGCATAGAGTTAATACTGCGAGACTAACGAAACTCAAGCGGGAATAAACTGGGATCTCATAGTTTTGGGGGACAAAATGGAACATTCAATACCTTATACTTTTTTTAAAAAAAAGGTGTGTCACAGAAAAACAACACCATCATGTGTGCTATCTGTCACGAAGCATCGAAGTGCAGGCTAAAATTGTAAGCCACTTTAAAGAGATGATGGAGAGAGACAAAGATTTATAAGTCTTTGAAGAAGACAGAAAAGTGTTGCCTCTTATTGTGTGATAGTAAAAGACCCCAGCATAATAGGATCCTAATCTTGATTGGTGTCTCTGGGAGATTGTGCATTATAGATAATACATATGATAAGTTGCATTATGTATCATAGTTCTCATTTTTGTTTGCCTCTCTAAATCCGATTCAGGGAGAGTGTCATTACTGCCAATTGGAAGCTGCACAGATATAGAGGAGATTGTAGAAACAACACTTAGGAATTTACTGCGTTCACTTGGATTTTACTATTTGGTGTCATGCATTCTGCTGAAAGCATTAAAATATTAATATCAATCATGTTATAAATGTTTAGAAATGAGACCATGCAAAGTACAAGCTCAACACAATAAAGCTGTTTTATATCTCAAGTGTTTTTTCTTTCTTTCTCCCAAAATATATATTAAAAAATATGGAGATGTATGGAAAAGGCACTATTTTCCATTGACAAAATGTTATGGTACTACAGTATAAAGAGGAAACAATTAAGGTATGTCTCAAAAAGACACCATATATTGCA
Source organism: Lerista edwardsae (assembly GCA_029204185.1). Classification (NCBI taxonomy): domain Eukaryota; kingdom Metazoa; phylum Chordata; class Lepidosauria; order Squamata; family Scincidae; genus Lerista; species Lerista edwardsae. Next base: position 18,353 of record JAJKFI010034432.1, on the reverse strand, counting down.
GATACTGATAAAAGTATTTGTTGGTAATTTTATGTTCTTAAGAATATGAAAAGGTCTGATGGATCTGACCAAACACCCATCTCGTCAACCATTCTCTTTGCAGTTGCGGTCCTACCATTTTGTGGGAGGGGGCAAGAGCCCCGGGCACAGCTCTGCTGGGATGGGCGGAGGGCGGTGGCGCGGTGGCGCAGTGGCTCAGTGAGTGGTTCTGGCAGGCCCGCCCTCTCCTGCCCTCTTACGGCTTCAAAATGGAGTCTGGCATGGCAGGGGGGCAGAGTGGAATGGCTCAAGGGGTGGAGGAACAGCAGAGGGGGTGAACCTCCTCCTGCTCTGTCCCTGGGTGACCTATTGGCTGAGTCCACAACTGCCTCTTTCCCATAGTGTTCAAATTGTTCTTCTTTCCAAATCAACAGTATCAGTAAGAAAACAATTCAAGGGCACGGGGATTAAACAAAACAATGGAAGGGCATTTTTGGAGGGAGGAGCAATGCACTCCATGACAGCTCCACGGTTCTGGTGGAGGGTAATATATTTGATACTCTTTTCCAAAAGATAGAAGCCAGGTTCAAAGGAAACATTACAGAGGAGGGAAGATTATATTGGGGGGGGGGGTCAGGCTCCCCTTCCCACGCATTCACATCATTCTGAGGCACTTCTTTTGCAAGACAGATAATTGTTGTATACCTTCTTTTAGAACAGTGTTGCTCACACTGTGGGTCGGGGACCCACTTGTTGGGTTACAATCAGTGGTGTCATTCAAATAATTTAGGAACAGGAACTCACTTTTGATTGGCACTTGTCGGGAACCCGGAACCAGCCACGGAGCCCGTTAGGATCCGGAACGCCCGTTCTGGTCCGTTCCCCCTGAATGACATTGCTGGTTACAATCTGATGTCAGGTGGGTTACAGAAAGCTGGGAGCAGCCATCTTGGAAGCTGCAGACCTTCCTCTTGCTATATGCCTTTTGTGAGGGTTCAGTTAGAATTTTCAAGTGAGGGTTTATTTAAAAAAAATGTTTTTAGTTCAGTTGTTTTACATAATATTTTGTCCTAATCTTACTTTCTGTCAGGGATGTTTCATGGTTGTGCAATTGCTACAGTCCATGAATGCCAGTTTGCATTCCAGGAGTGTCATTTGATTATGTCACAATGATGGCACTTCTAGCTCAATGACGTCACTTCCGGCTATGATTTCACTTCCAGGTTAAGGGCATCACTTCCAGTGGGTCCAATACAACTGCCATTCTAAAAAGTCTAAAAGGTTGGAGAACCATTGTTTTAGAATATCCAATTGCATTTAGGCACAGATTCTATGTTTTGGGGGAAATGTTCCATATCTCCTGCCCTTTTGCTAAATCGCATATGAGAAAATGGGTGAGATCAGATTTGGAAAAGTATGGCAGGCAGTGGCGTTTCTACAGGGATGGCAAAGCTCTAAGTTTTGCAAGAAGCCTTATATTACCTTGCAGTAGAAATCACTCCTCTCCTGTACTGTTTTAGCCAATCTTGGCGTTGCTTACTGGCTACAGCAGCAAGGGAGAGGAGGGATTTACGTGACAGGGTAAGGCTACTTGCAAAACTTAGAGCTTTGCCATCCCTGTAGAAACGCCTCTGATGGCAGGCACCTCCTTTAGCCACCTCTGGCAAGGACTTCTATGACCAATGGGAGTATAAGAGTTAGGGTAGAAGAAATGGGAATGATCAGTGAAGATAGAGAAGTGACATTCCAAAGAAAGGGGGGATTGGCTATCTCCATCCAACCCCACTTCTTCTGTCTTTCAGACTTGACTCCGTACTTAAGGAACAACAGTAGACAAGCTCCGTGAGCTCATACTCTGTTTGCAAAGATACTACTACACCCAGCACCTCTGTCCTTAAATGGATCAAAGATTCATTCACCCAAAAAGTAAAAGTTGCTCTGGCAAAATCTCAGAGCTCCAAGGCTGATTTATTGTACACAGTTCAATAAATGAGTGCAATAACAAACCTTGCCAAAAGATTCCCTGAATCGAACAACCCTAACAGACATAATGGAGTTGTTGTGTTTCTCTTAACCAATGTAACTTGTGGCAATGAGCCTGGTGGGAAATAGTTCCAGGTGTGTATAAAATTACAGACTTTTTTTAGTAGCAGTGCAGGACCCAACAGAACTGCAGTCGTTTTTAAACTTTACAGATTAAAGGACTTCTAATTTAATGTGCCAGCTATTTAATTGCTACACCCTGGGTCTAACGAACATAATATGCTTCTGAATGGCAGAGTGTTCGGTAGGCTTCAGCATCTCCCTCTGGTTAGCCGTTTAAAACATAAACTAATTGTGAGCAATGCAAGTATGTCTAATCTTATAACATGTTTTTTCCCCTAAATCACATATTTGTATGCAAATGTGATTACAAAAAAAAATCCTGTTGTGAATTTATCAAGAAACTACAGAAGGAAACACTATGAACTACATGGTTAGCACTGCCTATGAAGTGGGGATTTCATGATGCCATTTCAAATGTTTTGTTAAGTATATTCAAGTGCTTTTATTGGGTTGGATCCAAATAACTGTGAGTGGGGAAAAAGCCCTGCTCCACTATAATATGCATCGGCATTTGTATATCACTATCAAGTGTTCCACATGCATTTTCTTGCAATCATTACAACAGCCCTGTACGGGAGGGGAATATTATCCTCATTTTGCAGATGTAGGGCTATGTAAGGTTCAGAGAGAGTGAGTTGCTTAAGACCACCCTATGGTAATGATTAGAACTGCAGAATATTGTGCATTGTCCTTCACACAAGGATCAGTGTTGGGCAATCTCGTGATCCACTACCATAAGTCCCGGACCAGCAGCATGAAAACCCCAAGGTTGTCATGTGCACAAATGTCTGGAGGCCTCATGACAGTGGCTTTCCAATACCTCAACAGAGCAGGTAGGACAGTGTCGGGGGCAGTTCGGGGGAGGATTGGGGTGGGGAAATGACTGAAGAATGGGTGGAAGGGGGAAGGAGGGGGGCAGTCTCAATGTTGTGCACACCAAGTTCCTATCCCCCTTTCCCCATTCCAAAATGCTCCTTGGGTCTTCTAGGACTGATACCAGCTCAAGGAGACCCATTGGCAGCCAGGTGGCGCCTATGGAGAGAGAATTAAGGAAAATCTTTACTTCTCCCAGGTCATCTGGGCACCCGCCAATAGCATGCATCATAGGGTCAGTTGTGGTAAGTTGGGTTGATGGAGTGTGTGGCATCGCACACCAAATCCCAACCCTCTTCCTGGGCCTGATCCACTTGCATGAATCAGTGTGGATGTGCCAGGGATATTGCTGGCACAGTTCTGACTTGACTCCCTGGGCAAGAGGATAAATGTCCCTTTACCCCAAGGAGCTCTCCAGCAGCTGAACAATCCCCTTTGGATGCAGCGGATGCCACACTGGAGCCCTTACATTATTGCACAGGGCTGTACGTAGGATTAAGCTGCAGGAGAGTTTAAGTACCAACTCAAAGTTTCTTCAACGAAGCTTAGGGATTTTTTCCCCACACATTTCTGTGATGAAGTCGTTTTGAATTCAAGTCACATTTTCTTTGGAAGCACACTTGTATTTCTAGAAAAAGCAGGACAACACTTTTAAAATAGATGAATAACAAGCTGCCAAGTAAAGCCTAAGAAGTAGAGAATAATCGTATTCAACTGACAGCCGGATCCTACCAGGGTTTACAGTGGCAGATTTTACGATCCATCCCCATAATCCCTGGAAGGGCAGCATGAAAGCTGTGCCATTGTCATATGCACTAAGACCACTGGGCACATGGCTAGAGGCCCTGAACTCATGACAGTGGCCTCCTACCTGCTGAAGCATTTAGGGCAGAGGTGAGGAGAGGACTGGAGTGGGGAGTGGCTGAGGCATAGGGTCAGATGGGGCAGAAGGGGGAAGATCTCGGTGACAGCTGTGTGCACACCAAGGACTTATCTCCCTTTCCCCACCCCAAAATGCTCCTTGGACTGACACCAGCTATGTAGCTGCCAGCTACTTACACTAGCTATTGGCAGTCAGGTAGCCTATGGGGTGGAAAGTAAGGTGGAAAATTATTACTTACCTCTCCCAGCCTCCCTTCCCCAGTATTCAGCATGCACTCTGGCAGCAGCATTTTATTCTATGGACTGGAGGGTCTAGGATTGGGCTCCCAGCATCTTTAAGTGATACTTTCACAAACGGAATATCTGAAATGACAGACTGTCTAATTCCCTTATCAATCTATACCATTCCCTTGTAGATCAAACAGACTGTAAACTTTAGAAATCTGTTCAAACAAGATACTTTGATTCAATTTTAGAGATTTGTGTTTAAACACAGTTTTGATTTTGAAAATAACAGAGCCCTTTATTTGCTTTGCCAAATGACAATGTATGGGGAGCACACTGTTTTCTGCTGTTAGAAGCAGAAACAGCAGTGTTAGAAGGGCACAACCAGGTTTTGAGAGTTAAGGTTAAGGGTTATTTGAAGGGGGACTACCACAAAGTTGGAAACAGACAACATCCAAATTGGGAAGGGAGAGAACAATTCCTACTGCTAACCAGCAAAACCCCTTTTTTTCCCCTGGGTAGGTGAATGACCTGCTGATTCTGCCCCAAATGAAGGTCCAAGGTCACCCATGAAGCTTTATGGCTAAGTGGAGGTTTGAACCTGGATCTTCCAGGTCTAAATCTATAACCACTACACTATCCTGGCATGGTACATGAAGTCCTATACCTTTGGAAATGGCAGGGGTGTTGAAAATAAGCGTCTTATATGGTCTAGTATAATAGGCTACAGTTCCAGTATTCTTTATAAGTAGACTTTGACCACTGTCTCTCCTCAACATTTTTCCTATCAAATGGACCAAATGATGACACAGGGAAGATGTTGCCATTTCTATTTTTTTTTTAATCCTGTATTCCATCCTGGGTATTCTGAGTGCTTTTAAGCGTTGGTGGATGACATTGATTGGAAAACTGGGCAGAACTTTAGGCTTCAATCCTATATATAGGATTTCCCCACGACCGAATGGTCTAGTCGTGACTGACTCTAGGGGGCAGTGCTCATCTTCGTTTCTAAGCCAAAGAGCCGGCATTTGTCCGAGGACAAGCTTCCGTGGTCATGTGGCCAGCATGACTATATGCCTTAGAGCACGGAACGCTGTTACCTTCCCACCGAAGTGGTCCCTATTTATCTACCTGCATTTTTACGTGCTTTCAAACTGCTAGGTTGGCAGGAGCTGGGACAAGTAACAGGAGCTCATTCTGTTGCGCAGTCTTGAACTCCCAACCTTCTGGTCAGAAAGCCCAGCAGCAGCGGTTTAACACACTTTGCCACCACATCCCATAATCTTATATACACCAGTGAGTAAATTCCACTCAACTCAATGGGGCTTACTTCTGAGTACATGCATATAGGAGTGGGCTGCCAATTCCATTCCTCCTCATTAGCCAGTGCAGAAAAATACAGTATATACCAGAAGGGGGAAGCAGAGAGGTAGTTTTTTTTCAAATAATGTCTAGTTCAGACAAGCTACAAGTTTAACACATTTCTTTAAATTCAGTTGCATCCCTCACAATTGCTATTTTTTGGGAGGGTCACCTTCATCGTATAAATGAGAGACATAGGATTAAGCTAATACTCCCTCCCATATTTGGCAGACATCAACAGAAGCATGGACTTATTCTGTCATTGCTGACCTTTCCAGAAAGTACAAGCTGTATACAATAGAAGCAGAAGTGAAGACGCATCTATCTATATAGAGATAAAGAGCACAATCCTAATGTAAAGTTAGGCCAGCACAGTTAGGCCTGCAAAGTTTGGCTGGCATAAGGGATACCATATGTTTGGACCACTTTCAGAGTCAGAGAGGCCAGCACACAGATGTGCGCCATCGTTCCTGACTCCAAGAGTGGCCCAAATGTGCTTTATTTGAAAGTGGCCCTTGTGCCAGCCAAACTTTGCAGGCCTAACTGTGCCGGCCAAACTCCAGGTTAGGATTGCATCCTAAGTGTATGGAAAGATTAGCTGGTATGCTCTGGTAATCAGAACCCTGGACTTGGGAAACTGATGGAGCTATGAATTAAATTCACTGTAAGGCCTTAACCAAGCCTTTCACAGTCTGAATTACCTGTAAACGGGCAAGAATAGTGGCAGTAAGTTTGCAAGGATACATGAATGAGAGGATGGCTGTTACCCATCCTGAGTCATAGGGGACAACATGCACTACATGGTTTGATGCTTCTGTGTATGTTTGCTGAAAGCTTGATTCGCCCATGGCAAATTCTTCTAGTACTTTTCCATTCAGCCATTCTTTTTCCATCTGCCATCTCTTCAGTGCCATCACTGCTGATTTTTCTGATTTCATATCTTTTTGCAGGCCAATCTTTCCTCATTTCACCCCATGCATTCCTACACTCTGCTTTCTTTGCAGCTTCTTTTTCGCCCCCTCTCATCTGATAAGGCACCCTCCTCACTGTCAGATTCTGATTGATTTAGTCTAGGCTTCTGTGCAGGAGATAGCATGTCAGTGCTATCCTCACTGATAGAGCGATCCCTCTTACGCTGTGCCTTACTGTGTTCCTGAGACTTGGTAGAGGCTTGTTGAAGAGAAGGCGAAGGAGCCTGATTCAACATCTGACTTGGTCCAGCAGCTGCCGCCTCAGAATTTGAGGTGACATCAGACTGATTATGAATGGCTGGCTGCTGAGGAGCAAACTTCATCGACCCTGTAGGACCGCAGGGGCAGGCACACCACCTTGCCCTCCTCTGTCTCGATATGATGGGCTGCCAGGTGAGTGAGCCCGGGAGAGGAGGAGAAAACGTCAGGGAAATCCCGTTCGAGGGTTCTTACCTGCCGGACCTGGCTGTCTGTCAGCCTGTCCCCGAGCAGGACCAGGAGAGGGGTCTTCGTGGCAGCCATGGAGGGGCCCCACTCCTCATCTCCTTCGGCCACCAGGCACTCCTGGGCTCGTCATGCCTTTAATAGATTTACATGATAAATCTGGTGTTCCGGCCGGTGGTCCGGGCATCGTATTTCGTAGTCTACAGGGCCCATTTGCCGTGTGACTTCATAAGGGCCCTGCCACTTGGCCAAGTGCTTTGCGTTGGAGGTAGGCAACAGGAGCAGCACCCTGTCCCGTGGTTGGAATGAGCGGGGCCTGACCCTGCGGTCATACTGCTGTTTTTCGCCTGTCTTCTTTTAACCCCCATATCTGCTCTTTCTGCAGTTCCACCACTTCTCATTTTCTAGCACTCCGGTGTTCCTCTTTGTTGTTCCATTTCCCTCTGTCCCCCTTCTGCCTCCTTGGGTTTCTGCCTTCTTCAAATCTAGGGCCTTCTGCCTGACCAAGGAGTTTAGCCAGTAGCAGGCAAAGCAGAAGGCACAATACAATACAGGTGTGTGTGTGTGTGTGTGTGTGTGTTCAAAACTGCCGTATAAAGAGTCGCAAACAGAAAAATAATCATATTGTATTTGTTCTGTAAAGAATGCATACACATTTCTTTAAAAGGAGACAACTGTTTCATAAACACAGTCAGATGCTGAATATTTTATTTTCCCTGGCAGATGGATATTTATTCTATATTCATAAGCTGAAGTGAGTGCTTGATTGATCGGCCAAGTTGGTCTGCGTTATTAGGAAACCTAAGCTAATGAATGATTTATCTCCTTGCAAACCCGTTCAGTGCAAACCCATATCTAATGTTAATGCTAAGCACTTTTATAATGTTCCTGGGAAGGGTCACTCATCTTGTGTCGGGAGGGGAAAAAATGTGTTCTTCAACTAAAAGAGATCAACTGTGTGCCAGGAGTTTTATAAAGGTTAAATGGCATATGGTTACAAGAACAGAACTGTAGGTTTGATTATATGCCCGGCAGGGTAAGAAATTGAGCAACTCACCTAAAGGAGAGATTCTATGATGAAGTGTCATTTAAAAAAAAAAAACATGACTGGCAGTTCATTCCATAAGGACATGGAACTGAAAGTTCAGAGGAATAATAAGTGAATAAAGATCTGTTCGCTATTGAGAAAAAAACAAAATGTCATCTTTCCTAAGGGATCCTCAAGCATCTTATGAATCAAAGGGGGTGAGGATTATTTTAGAGGAGCACCAAGAGAGAATCTAAAAGCCTGCTCAATAACAAAGACAAAATGTATCTGAGCAGAGATGAGAATAATTTAAAGCCCTCTCAAATATTGTGGCTACAGATATTGTGGGCCTGAAATGGTGAAAAGAAATCATGCTCTAGCAATAAGGATACTAGAATCAGGTCTCAGAGATGAACCCTTGGCATGAAATCTTAGTTTTAAGCTGCTTTCACAGCCATAGTTCACACAAACTGACCCATTGCAATCTGAGAAGGTTGTTCACAATTTACAATTCCCAAGGCATGACAGTAAGGCATGTAATTTACAGTAAGGCATAACATCAAATGCTGCAAAGTCACATGCCTCATTAGGTGTTTTTTTTCTTTTGGCCAGTCTAACTGGTTCCTTTGAAGCTATATATGAAACCTGTTGCATACTCAAACTAATGGCTCAATCCTATCCAACTTTCCAGCACCGAGGCAGCTGCACTGCAGCCTCAAGGTAAGGAAACAAATGTTCCCTTACCTTGAGGAAGCCTCAATGACTGCCATCCCCACCTCAGAATGCAGTGCATACCCCATTGGTACAGCTACATTACCCCTGGACAGTTGGATAGGATTGGACCCTAACTCTTTCTGAAACAAGCACTTGGAGATCCAACTGACACAAATGAAAATTTTAAGAATAGTCCTCAAGTATCCAGAGTTCTGGAGCTCTCACAAAAGTATTGTGGGCATGAAAGGATATAGTACCTCCATTCCCAGTTTTCCAGTTAGAGCCCTGTTTGCTCATCTGCTTATGCTTTTGTAACTAGGAACAATGATATTATAACATTGCCTCACACCCATGTTGTACACATACCATCTGCACATGCATAGAGGATGACAGCCTCATTACTCTTTCTGATCCGGTAGGCATCAGAATTGGTGGATATTAGAACTGATCTTGTATATTAAATTGAAATTACCTTTTGTCATTTTTTCTTATTTCTTCACTTCTTGCCTTCTTATTAGCTTGTTAGGATGACCCTAGCAAAGTAGTTCCCCTATTGTAGGTCCAGGACCCACCAGTAGTTTGCAACCCAATTTTTGGTTGGCCATGAAACTGACAAGGAAGGTTAGGCTATGTGCATCAAGGGTTAAAGAACCTGCTGGTTGGGGGGAGCACTGCTACCCAATCTCCATTATAGACACAGAGGCTTAAAACGTTTTTTAGATGGGTCCCGATTCTAAAAAGTTTGGGAACCACTGCTCTAGCAAATGTATGTTAGGAAATGAGAATTCCTGCCCTCCTGTGAAAAGGCTGCTGGCCATAGCCATATAATTCCACTAATCCCTAATATAGACTGACATTGATTTCTTATCCATGTAGTCATTCTTATATAGGTCTATTGCAGGCATCTCTTGGCTCCCAAGAAATGGCCTATAGATTCATATGGGACTAGCTATGTCAATGGGGTGATGCTGGTTTTCTGAACCAGCAGCTCCATGCGGGGTGTGGACCAGTAGTTTCTGTTATTTGTGCAACTGTGGTCAATTTCTTGAGAGCTGAGAGACATCTGAACTAAGCTGCTGTGATTGTTGCATCTACATGCCCATGATTCATACAATGGCCTGACCCTTGTGATGCCAGCTGGCCCTTTATTCTTTCACAGGCAGTTTCATGGGGGCCAAGAAATGTCTGAATTGCTGCTTGCATCATCCTGGCTAAGTTACAAGCTTTTCAGAAATGCATGAGCACTCCTTTAGGAGATTGCACTGTGGGTTCAGGCATTTTGCTTGCTTCATTGGTTATTTTTTTCCCCAAGTACAAATGAGTATTGAATTTTGTCTCGAACAAGGCTCATTTTGCTTTGTTCTTTTATCTTGCATATGGATTTCTCTATTATTTTACTATATGTTTACACACACATAAAACAATATAATAATGTTAAAACAATTTACTCTATGGCTCTAGGTACTCTCTGCAAATTTAGTTCTCTCTGCAAAGAAGCTGACATTTAAAGGTAAAAAGAAGTGTTTGATCAGGTCTATTTGGTTACCTTTGTAAAGAAAACACACCGAGACACAGAATCACCTGCAATGAAAAACAAAATACTTCATTCCTCCATTTCCAGAGATGTCTTAAGAATGTACAAGGCAGACCAAATCTTAAACCAAAATTCGTCATGTCCTTTAATTGTCCTTTTATTTTTTTTCCCAATCAATTACCCATAAGAAGGTTTAAAAAAAACAAAACACCATACATATACATCAGTAACCTTTCCTAAAGTAGTGTTTAAATTTCCCTCTTTGGGAAATTGCTGCAAAGTGATTCACAACTCAAAGGCAGCTGGAAAGTTTCCATTTCCAAGCTACAGCGTTCTCATCTTTTATCTACAACAGGACTCAAAATGCATGTGGAAAAATTTTCAGGATTTTCAGCACCCTGGACAGCTATCTGGCTCCGCTGTTCCTTTTCACAAATGGATAACTTGTCTTTGATGTTGGAGACACCTGAACATCACATATCACACATAACAGTAGCATGGAAATACAAGCATGCTTAAACAGACTCTCAGAACCATGGAGAAACCTGAGTGCCCCTGCCCAGTTTCTGAAGTTACTGATATGCTCTAAGTGACATTATCATATTCCACCGGCAATAATCCTTTTCCTGGCACCAATGGAAACCTGAAGTTTCCGTATATTGCCAAGGTAAGCGAAGCTTCTGTTCATCTGTTGTCCTGTGTTTTCTGTCAGTGCTATAGATTTGTTATATATTTGTTGCTCTTTACCTCTGACACGCTGACAAAAGATAGAACACTTTTCAAATTCAGAGAGTATTTTTCTTCTTCAAGTATAACTGTTTTGATTTTAGCTGATTTTAGGAAGGGTTGAGGATGATTCTCATATTTGAAGGGAAAAAAGCTTTTAAGAAGCAAATGCTTCTAATGATACTTGCAGGATGGATTTCTGAATAGGTTGATTCTGCAAATGGCAACACTCATGCACACTCCTTTTCTAAAGCAGTCAAATTTCTTCTTTACGCTTCCTGCAGAAGTGTTCAAAATGTACATCTACACCAAACATGGGTCATATTATCCTATGGACAGAACTGGGTTAATTGGTCACTTTGTGGAAATACTGAGAAAATAGTTTGGGGTTTGTTTGTTTTTTTCAATTCTCTCAAAAACCTGATTTAAAAACCCCACATATCATCTTCATCATTAATATTATTACTAAGGATACAAACCCAAATTGTCCCTCAAAAAAAAGTCACTGATCCAAAAACCACTTTAGTCAGTGATGAAATTTTTGTAGAGCTTAGCCCTAGAATGCATTAGCAATAACACAGCTCAGCTCTGGTGTTTATTTGCCCAAGCCCTGGCAAACCAGCATAATGTAGGTTAACAGCCCAATCCTAAATTGCACTGGTTCAACAGAACTGCATGGCTTATGCTAGATCTAATGTAGCCCAGAAGGTGGCTGGGGGACTCCTTGGGGTAAGGGGATTTATTTCCTCTTATCCCAAAGCCCCAACTGTCCCTATGGGGCATCTTGGATTCACGCCAGCTATTTCACTGGTACAAATCCAGAAAGCCTGGGGTAATGGCAGGTAGGCTGTCCCAATCTGGTGTCTGTTTTACCCACTCCCACCCCAAAATGCCCCCTCCCTATCCATAAAATGCTCTCCTGCCACTCTTTCCCACCCACCCCTTCCCTGCTCAGCGCAACCTTACCTGTGACAGCCAGCACTTCTCCTGGATCCAGTGCCAGCAAACCATTGGGCATGCGCTGCTGGTTCATGAGTAGCCACAAATGTGCTTTACAGCATGCTTGCAACATTCTGGAGCCTACCCAGGGAAAGCTGAGCCTCCTCGTGGCCTTGTTAGGATTGCTCTGTAAAGATCAAAATAGGACCAGAAAGACTGGCCTTATAATTCACGTTCAGTTATTGTCTCACTGATGGGCCAACCCTATGGGACTTTTCACCAGCAGTACATTCATACTGCTGACTCTGGGTGTTGTGAACATGCTGTAAAGCATGTATTTGGCTCCCAGAGAGTAAGTACAGCCTGCCCTGAGGATGTGCCAGTTAATGCTATTCTTCAGCAGCTCCAGACAGTAGGAAGGCCCATTGGGATGGGAGGGAAGTGGGGAGGGGTGGAAGAAGGCAGGAGGAGGAGAGGAGTGGGCCTGGCTGGGAGGTGGGGCTGGAGGTGGCTTCCACCACCAGATCCTGAGCCCCCATGTTGGGCTCAGGTCTCCAGTCTCCGGTGGAAAAATAGCCCGTGGAGATTTGAGTAGCCCCATTGCAGGGGCTGGGACTTTCCCCAGGGGAAGCAGATGAATGTGGAAACTCCTGGGGCTGCTGCAAATTGCATTTTGGTACCTTTGCTCCTCCTGAGCCGGGAAGCTCAGGATTGGGCTGTGAATTTGAACACCTCACCATCTTTCATTCTACTTCTCGGGGTAATTGTGAAAATAAAACAGAGAAACCAGATGTGCTGTTTGAGGTTTTGGAATGTATACAGAGAGGAGAGTACATTAGAGCATGTGTAGTTGCCTTCATCAATGAGTAACCACAAAGAGCCCTTATGTATCTGGGATCAGTGGGAAGGGCATCAAAGTAACAGAGCATGATTTTCTCATTGCATTGTCATTCTTCCTCTGAAAGCTTAGTATTCCTACCACATCTGACTGATTGGACATTGAATGAACAGCAAAGCTGTTATTTCATTGCACTATTTGATCAAAGGTGCTGACGTACTGTTTTTTTTCCTAAAATGTTGGGAATTTTCCATTGCTGTGAAAATAAGGAGCATGAATAAGGAGCATGAGGAGCATAAGGATGGATTGCTCCACCCCTTCCTTGACCATGATTCCTCAAAAGCAGCTATATTCCTGGCCAATCAGATCTAGACAACAAGTAACTTGTGAAAAGGAATGAAACTGGATTTACATACTTATCCATGCCTGAAGCAGACACCACTCTGTTTCCAAGAGGTTGGAAAGATGACTCTTTAACTTGTGCTGTCCTGTTAACATAATATTTATTGCATGGAATAAAAGATTAGCCACAACAAATACTCTTGAAACATGTTCTATCTTTTGCACTGAATATATCTAAGAACAGGCCTTAAGCTTTGCTGAGAACATTCCCCACCTTTCCCCTTGTTTTCTTCCATGCTGAAATTCACATGATGCCCTTGGATTGAAAATAAATGTAGTTTTTTTTTTAAATCTAAATTAGGGCTGAGTAGAATAGCACTTTCAAAGAGAAAGGGAGAGAGGGAAAGAAGTTATGGCCAAGTTATAGCCTATCAGAGACCATGCAATGAGAACGTTTATTATATTCTATATTAGCCAGTCAGATCTTCCTACTAGCTGACACTCTTGAAGGCAAAGAAAGCTGAATGACAGCACAGTCCTACCTAACTGGGAGCACAGTGATGCAGTGGCACCAATGTGGCATCCACCTCATCCCAAGAGGCCTCAATGGGGTAAGAGAACATTCATTCCCTTGCTCTGGGGGAACCCCATGCCCAGCCACCGGGCCCACATGGACCTACACAACACAGTTGTGGACCTACCGTTTTGTGGGAGGGGGCAGCACTGCTGGAGTGGGAGGAGGGCAGCGACAAGGCAGCTTCCTTCACAAGCAGTTTGGCCCGCACACTTTCCCTTGCATCATATGGCTCAGAAATGGAGCCTGGCATGGCATGGGGGCGACGCAGCACACAGGGGCGGGGAAACAGTGGAGAGGGCATTGCTGCTCCATCCCGTTGGCTGGTCCGCAACTGATGCAACAGATATCACTGGTGCAAATCCATGTGGACCCTTGAAGGTGAATCTGGCCAGGGAAAGGGGATAGGATTTGATGGGTGCCACTGCTGCTGTCCACTTTCTGCGTGTGCCTGCTCCCTTCTTCATTCTCCCACCTTGCCCCACTTCAGGAGGAAGGCCTTTCCAGCCTAACACTGTGCAAACCTGGCTGCTTGCCAGTTGAGGCAGTGGCAGGCCGCACCCTCTGGTGTGGTAACATTTCATTAGCTAGTAAGCACCTTGTACCATTGGAACATCCCAACAGGAATGAACCATCCAAGTGAAAGCAATTCCGAACTGGCCAACCAAATAGAAACTTTTACCCATGCTGATTTTGTTATGTTTTGTTTTGGGGTTTTTTTTTTTTAATTTTATATTGAACTCTGCTTTGGAGGATGTGTCCAAAGCAGAAAAAAATAAACAATATAATTAAGTTGTGGTAATAATGCCTATTGAAGGCAATGTTTCTGAGCAGATGAGCACTATGACTTCCAGTCCTTTTTCAAAGCTGTTGTCTCCAAATTGCTGCAAGGGGAAAGAGTGTCTTTAAATATTGTCCAAAAATATTCATGGAAATTGCTCCTCCTCTGAATCCATCCTTAATCTTAAAAGCATTTAGATCAGCCCAGTTCCCCTTGATGATGTGCCCTTTGCAACACTGCGAGTATTGGCTTGAAATGGAACTTCATCGCATCTCTATTTTGCAGCCTCTATTGGTGCCCCTGAATGGGAGCCTGATAAAGGCTCTTTGTTCACTACTCAGCTGTGATTATTTCAATAGCCTGTTGCCCCTTACCAGATTACTCTTCAGGCTCTGAAAAATGAAGGCAATCTGGGGCCTCTTTTCCCATTTTAATAAAAAGGCACAGTTCAGATCAAAAGTGTCAGTTAAATATTCCCTCCGCCCCCCCCCCCTTGTTCAGTTTGGCAGCTCGAAATGCAGAGGTGCTGTGCATTCCCAAGTAGGCGCGCAGGAGAGCAGATGGACTCGAGCTGAAATGTGCTGGGCCAGTGAAATTTGAAATATCTCATCTCCATGTGTGTTATTTTGGCACTGCAAACTCTGGCTCAGTGTGATGCAAGGGGTATGGAGACGGCAGAACTTCCACCTCACATTGACAGAATGCAATAGGAGCGTCTTCTGAATATTGGGTGAGTTTGGAGACAAACCTAATGAGAGAGAATGCAAAATAGTAGGACTGTTTTGCCATAGGCCACAATTGTGCAATTCTCTCTCCATGTTATAGTGTTCAGCTGCGCCAACAGAGTTCATTCTGCATGCAAGGCTGTGTGTGGGGTAGCGGCGGCGGCGGCGGTGGGCCTTCAGGAGGTAAGTACAAATTTTTTATTTGCCGTAACCTGCCTATTTGCCTATGGGTCTCCTTGAACATTTTATTTTGCTAGCATATGCCCAAGGAGAAAAAAATGGAGAGGTGTCAAGAAAAGGGGATAAGATCTGGCACATGCTGATTTGCCAAGATCCACCCCACCTTTCCCCCCTGCTCTCCCCAATCCTCCCTGGCACCCAGTGATGTCATTCAGGGGGAACGGACCAGAACGGCGTTCCGGATCCTAACAGGCTCCATGGCTGGTTCCGGGTTCCCGACAAGTGCCAATCAAAAGTGAGTTCCTGTTCCTAAATCATTTGAATGACACCACTGCCGGCACCCCCCCCCCCCTCACTATTCCAACTGGTGCCAATGGAGGCCTCTGGAACAGCAAACTGTCTGCAGCAGCAGCAGCAGCAGCAGCCACCTGGAAATGTGCAACAGCAGCCCAGCTTCACACCACCCTAAAGAATGTTCATACCAGCAGTGCAAGGACTCAGTAGAACGGGGGCCTTACATATGTAATTGTTTTTTCATGAAGCATCAAATTGGACTGCATTGGGCTAAATTCCTTCCTTCATAATAGCTCTATAACACTGGTTAGTCTTATCTAGATTGGAAAGTATATAACCTATCTCAGCATTTCTCAAACTGTGGGTCAGGACCCACTTGGTGGGTCGCAACTTGATGTCAGGTGGGTTGTGGAAAGTTGGGAACTATCATCTTGGAAGCTGCAGACCTTACTCTTGCTATTTTCCTTTTGTGAATGTTATCCCAACCCCAACCCCCCAACCCCGCGCTCTAGCATGGGGAAGTACAGTATGGCTGGTAGCAGACTGTCCTGCAAGGGTTGACCACGAGAGGTTGCAACCCCTTGCATGGGACGTGGCTTTGAGTCATGGTGTTTCGCTCACCTCGCATCAGACTATGGTCTGATGTCCCTTCAGCAAGCTGTATTTGCCCATTCTCTGCTTTAGCGTAACTGTTGCTAGTCTCCAGCCTTCCCTCCTCTGTACCTTACTATAACAAAGTGGCCCCTTTCATCCATAAACAACTGCCTTGCATGGTTATTGGAGACTGTGCAAGGAAAGAGTTGGAATTCTCAAGTAAGGGGTTTGGGGGGGGGATGATTCAGTTCAGTGTTTTTTGCATAACATTTTGTGCTAATCTTGCTTTCTGTCAAGGATGTTTCACATTTATGCAATTGCTGCAGTCCAAGAATGCCAGCTGGCCTTCCAGGAGTGTCATTTGATTACATCACAATGATGGTGCATCCTGCTTGATGATGCCATTTCTAGCCACGACATCACTTCCAGGTTAATGACATCACTTCTGGTGAGTCCAGACATTGGTGCCATCATAAACAGTGAGTCCCGGGGCTCAAATGTTGGAGAATCACTGAACTAGCTGGATCTTCTGATTGGCTTTTGATGAGCAAGAGAAATGTGCCAGTAGAGATCCATTCATTTGCTGAGGGACTAGTTAAGAGCCAATACACCTAACCCACCTACATACATTTAAAAAGCCAGATAATAAGTACATTGAACAACAGCGATCTCGCTTATGATCCGAACTGTATTTGGAAGCAGGCTAAATACATTTTGCTATACAGCCTCGGCTGACACATAATATAGATTTTCTCATCCTGAAAATATTGCTATCAAGCATCTTGTAACACTTGCACTGCTGCAAGCCTTTAGTGTGATTTACTTTGACAGGAGGCAATGGGCACTTTATTGTTTGACCCTTTGTGATCTAGCCATGTACGTTTCTCTTTTAGATAGGATTGTTTTGATTTAATCTTTCAGTCAGTAGTGTTGGGTCCTCACATCGTGTTTTTTTTCTTTTTCTAAGGAAGGTGGCACAGAAGCTTCAGAATTAATAACTCCATCCAATCGAAAGAGAGAAAGTTGCCAAGTGTCTTCAGAAATACAGCAGCCAAAGTGAATAAAGCATCCCACCAGTGACTTCTTCCATAGGACAACCTCCATCCGTTTGAATGGATCCTGTGCAAGACAAGCTCACAGTGGGCTGTGCTCAAAGTGAAACGCATAAGCCCAATCCTATCTTTTGGGATTCTGCTGGGGAATAAGCACTCTGCCAAAGGACCTGGCATGATCCAGGCCTGGAACTGGGAAGCTCTAGCATCTATCCGGGCAAGGAGGCAGGAATAACCAGAGGTGGGGAGGAGGCAGGATGCTATTACCCCCTTTTTGGATCTCCCACCCCTTTCCTTTCCTTGGACCTATGCCACCAAAATAGTGTATGCCTGAGGAGACACATTGCCACTCAGCTTACCAGAAGGTAAGTAGAAATATTTCTATCCCCTGCACAGAAGGAGACAATGCATTTCTCCTGCATGATCTACTTCAGGCTGTTCAAGGGGCCCCACCACCATAGGATCCACCCATCCATCCATCCACCACATCCATGCACCACATCTACCCTCCTTGAGATTCATCACAAACACGCATTACAGTGTGTTTGCTACATACCTGGGCCAGCATAAGGGACTTGTGCCAGCCCATTGAGCACTCTGGATTGCGCCCTTATTAATCTGCCAGCATCAGAAGCTAGCATCAGAGGCTTTAACCAGGCTGGAGTGGAGCCTCACTGGGTCCACCATTGGTGCCCCCTATCTTTTACCAGAGCCACAGCTCATGCAGCCTATGAAACCAGTCCTGGAGTAGGACGAACAGGGCTGCTGCTGGAAAGGAACCTCGTCACCCCTTTTCCCCTGTACATGTAGAAGCACTTCCTCCTGAATGATGACTTGGATGCTTCAGAATGAAGAATAGAACAAAACAACCCAAGTAAGACACAGGCAAACAATTTCTCTGACATTTTTCCGGCTGATGAGCTGTCGAGTTCTGCTGCTCTTCAATCTGGTATGGTTTCCTTCAAAAAGGAAAGTTTAGGCCATCTCTTTAAATGTGGCTTGAGTTCAGTCTCAATCAACCATAATTGATCGCAGGTTGCAGGTTCAGCAGGTTGCAAAGCTTATATTCAGTGGGAAACATTAATAAGCAGAAAATTAAAGCCAGCCCAAGAGTTGAACAATCAAATCCTCAGCCAGTTCTCCAGACCTCTCTCTCTCTCTCTCTCTCTCTCTCTCTCTCTCTCTCTCTCT
>JAJKFI010034431.1:0-10091 GCA_029204185.1 Lerista edwardsae | reverse complement strand
CTCTCTCTCTCTCTCTCTCTCTCTCTCTCTCTCTCTCTCTCTCTGGTCGGTAAGTCACCATTGTTCTACTATGGCAACTCAAGAAACCATTCAGGAGAGAACCTCAATCTCTCTGATGAGAGAGAGGTGGCAGTTTGTTGGCAAACAAATAGTGTCTGCCTCTCAGCCTCCATGGAATGGGAAGGCAAAACAGTGGTTTCATCTTTACCAGGTATTGTCTACGCATGAACACCTTGATCTTATGTTGATGGACTCGTTAAATAAGCTTGAAAGATGCAGAATGTTCAACTGAGCAATTCGTTGCTTTAGAAGAGGAGATGTGCTCATCCTCAAAATGTTCTGTATGTCACATTATCATTGCTAGGCTTTCTGGGAAACAGGGGAATTGCTTCACGTCCATGTCAGAGATCTGTGATGGTGAAACCATCAGTTATGGCTCCAGCTTTTGGGGGACTCTGGGGCATAAGTCTGACATTGCAAAATCTTTGCACAGCAGCATCAATGATCACTCTGTCAACATCAGTTCAAGCAATATGCTCATACATTGATGTTAAGAACCCACAAGGAATGTTCATTTTACATGCTCCTCAGGACAAACATTCCTGCACATATTGGAAATGGACCTTGATTAGAACTGGGTACAAATGACTCATGATCGCTGTAAACATTTTTGGCAGTGCTAAAAACCACCTCTCTTTTTTTGGACAATGTTTGGACAACCCTTTGCAAAAATGTTTGCTTGTTTGCTTAAGTGGCTCCTCCCTTCATTCTCAGTTGATCCCAAAGACATCAGCGACCAGACCTCTCTGATTGGCTACACAGCCTAATGACATCTTCCCATACACCACGTGAACCCTAAGTGAGTGGGATTGCCCATGTAAACAATATAGGAAGGTAGAAGTCCGTGGAGAAAACGGGAACAAAGAAGCAGCATCTGTGGGGAACAAAGGCACCTAACAGTGAGGAAAAAAGGTGACAATTCACAAAATCTAAACATGTCAACTCCTTTCACTGAATTCACAGATGAAAAAGCCCTGTAATTATTTCAAGTTTTATTCCTCTGTAATATCTCATTAGCAGAGTGTCATGCTCCATTCCTTAATCTCTTTTCTTTCACATTTTCTTTCTAGCTGTCCTTTCCACTGGCATTAAAACTGCCTCCAGATTATACAGGAGATGCCTGCAAAAGGCAGACAATGAGGCTATATCTTCATTTCAGTGCTTCTGTGGGACCGATCTCCCTGCCCGTCTCCAGCAAAGGATTTTCATCAGAGCAGACTACCTTTTGCAGGCGAGGAGGCATGGATGGGAATTGTTCCCCCAGGATTTCATCAGTGTCACTGTTGGTGTCAACCAGAGATGCGCACTGAGAAGCTGCATGAGGTGTTCACTACTCCTTTGGGGTTTGAGCATGCTCGTTCTGCATGGCCCAGGGAAAGGGGCTTGATGGCACAGTGCCTGATAAATAGAAAATGTATGCACCATCTCCTTCCCTCATGAATTCAATGGGAGTCCTGGGGACAGGCAAAATTCTGTCATGAAATGGATGGGACTTTCACACTACTCAGCATTAACCGAATGCTGTACTCCTTGAATCCTAAGTGCAATGACTCTGTCTCACTCTCATATTTATCACAAGCCATCTGCGTACAATGTGACATTATTTCCTCCTCTTCCTCTAAAGGAGGCTATAAAGCAGAGCACATATTTTACACATAAGTGGGGCAGCCCATTCCTACCAAACTCCTTGCATGATAACAGTGGCGTCAACGCAACATCCACTGAATCACTTGGAAGAGTTTTGACTTTCCTCAGGGTAATGAGGCCGTACAATGGCCGTACAGCATCTACCACTGCCAGAATGCTGGATCCCATTTGGATTGAGTTCTTTTATGACTCCATAAAAGGGATATTGCCAGCCTGCAATGTATACTGTGTGCAGGTTACCAGTTCCAACACATAGATAGGTTGACAGCCATTCCTCTATATTGGGGGAAACAAGAGAGGGACAGATAACTAAAATAACACACACACACACACACACACACACACACACACACACACAGAGAGAGAGAGAGAGAGAGAGAGAGAGAGAGAGAGAGAGACAGACAGACAGACAGACAGACAGACAGACAGACAGACCTGTGAAAAGGGCTGAAGTGAGGTTACATTAGTTATAGTGCTAACTCACAAATGAACTAGATAGAACAGTGATTCTCAAATGTTTTAGCACTGGGACCCACTTTTTAGAATAACCATCTGTCTAGGACCCACCAGAAGTGATGTTATGACCAGAAGTGTCGTCATTGTGACACCAGAGCCTGCTGCTTTCCTGAGAATGCAGCAATAATTTCTCAGCCATTTTCCAATAGCAAAGTGAATCAGAAAGAAAAAAAAGCCTCTATACAACCTTGACACAAGCAAAACAACCACACATCCCTGCCCCTTTTCCAGCATCCCATCTTCCCATATTTTCAATATGGCTGCCCTAGGTACTTCATGACCCACCTGAAATTGGCTCGTGACCCACAGGTGGGTCCTGACCCACAGTTTGGGAACCACTGAGATAGAGGAAACTGTGATTCAATCCTCAAATACGGTATGATCCTCAGCATAGAAAGCCTCTAGAAAGAGGGAAGGACCTCAGTGGGGAGCGTACCTAAATGAGTTGAACACGTGCAGCAAAACATCTATGGCCATGACATGCTACATTACAACTGTCTGCCGCATTATTCCACATCAATGCAGGCACTAAACTAGCCCATCATCCTGGAGCTGGCAAAAGAATGTTTTTAAAAGAGTACATGCATTATTTCACAGTCTCCCTGACAATCTGGATAACCTACTTAAGGATCAATTTTTTTTTAAAGAAAAATAATGCATTGTATGGGAACGATATGAGCAATTTATGCACATCATAGTCATATTTATTTTTATATCCAGCTACTTCTACAGTCTAAACTCAGTGCAGTAAATAGCTCATGCTAATTACTTAAAAATCCATTACATTTTAAAGTCTTGTAGCAGATGCAAACACCATTTCAAATGATCTCATTGTGTTGCCTACATAATTCATAAACCCTTATTGGTGCCAGCTTAAAGAGGGAATTTTGTGTGTTTGTGTGTAAGTGTGTGTGTGTGTGTGCATGTGCACACAAGACAGATTTTTTAAGGTCTCTGTTTAATGATGGTGCTGAGCAGTCCTAGAAATGGAAGAAATGACAAAGTAGCATAAGAGACAAAATTGCTGTATTTATTTAAATTGGTTTCCTACCTGAAGCCTATCAAGTAAAAACATAGTCCTTTACAATAAATCTAGTCTAGCTCATCCCCAAAGTACCAAATTCACAAAGTACCCTCTTCCATCCACAAAAAAACAGAAAGACCCTTTCATACTTTTATAAAATGCTCAGACTTTGGTAAACCTCCATCAGAAAATGTTCTTGGCAAGTCTGAAGTTCAGAAAGAGAATGAAGTCTGCGAACCAGGTTTCATGGCAGCTCCTTGCCACAACATCTATCCTTAGCTAGGGGTGAGGATTTTTGTGATATTTTTTTCCAAATTTTTTTGATTAAGATAGCAAATTGCAGTATTATGTGTTTTTATCCAAATTTTTATTGCAAATTGTACAAATAGGGCAATAAATAAAGGTAAATGGGCCTACAAAGACAAGCAAACTGGCACCTATACCCCAGCCCAAAATAACATGCTCAAAAATTCCCAAGCTGCACTCTGATTGTTGCTTGGAGTATCAAGAAACGGCTACTTACTACTTCCACATTCCATTAAAGTTGCAAGCCAGGCAGAGGCATGAAAATGGGGGCAGCTGATTGGTTGCCTGTACTATGGGAGCAGGGCAGACTGAGTCCCTGGGGATGCACTGTCAACCCGGGCTCAGTACGCTCAGTACGCCCACCCTCCCCTTTCTCAATCTGAGATTAGCTGATTGCTTTGTTGAGGGCGGAGTAGGAATTTTCTGTTACCAGTCATATTGGCTGAGACTGGTAATTTATTTATTTTTTTTGCCTACCCCAGACTGAGTAGGAGGGGTGCTGGGTTTTGAAGTTACTCAGTTTGCCTTGGGTCACTTGGGCAGGTGATGTGCGGGCTTGGGTAGACAGGGTGTGAGGGTACCTGGCATACAGTTCCGAGGTCAGCAAAGCCTTGGGGGCGGAGTCATTCCGATTAGAGGATTCCTGTCCGGGTTGGTGAGGTGACTTGATGAGCTCCCAGGGTTGGCTGAGCAGTGACCTCCAAATGGCGTTGCCTCAGGGTATCTGCTTGGCTAGCTGCCTCAACCCATTACATTAGGGTTGGCAGTGAAAAACCTACTCGGGCTTCAGACCGAGAGGGTCTTGAGCCAGGCTCTCATGCCCGTTTAACATGGGGGAGGTAGATGGCTAGGGTCGTTTCCCCCAAAGGAGTAGCTCGCATGTGCTGGGGTTTAGGTTGTTTTCCCCTGCTGCAGATTTGCATTTGAAATAAAGTGACCATTTCTTCCAAGCCTTTGTCTGGTGCCCTTTATTCAGAGTTGCATGGATAGTAGTGATCTGCCACAGAACAATTGCTTAGCTACAGTGCACCTTTATGTTGCACTCCCAGCCCTTAAGAACATAAGAGCCCCACTGGATCAGGCCAAAGGCCCATCTAGTCCAGCTTACTGTGAGTGCAATCCTAAGCAGCGCTGGAATGGCGAGGCCAACGGGCCAGCGCCATATCCAGCACTGCTCAGGAGAGCCTGGAGCCTCCCTGCGGCAAGAGAGCGTTCACTCCCTTACCAGAGGGGAGGCTCCAGCCTCCCTTATGCACTCCTCGGATCTGCGCCTGCTAAACAGCCTCCCAAGCCCACCCATGCCCTGCCCCCCACCTCCCCCCCCCCACCAATCCCATGTCCATGTGGACATGCAGCCTCTCTTGCACCGGCTGGCTTCAATCGACATGAGGAAGGCTCGGCGAGAGCGCAGCACCGGTCCTGTTGCTCTAGCGCCGATGTGGGGGTGCCAATCGACGCCCCTGCGTCAGCGCTGAGGCCATTGGGTTGACGCATCAACGTGCTGCATCTGTCATTTTGAGGTAGCCTACTTCTTACATTTCTACGTATAAGCAGGAAGTTGAACAGAGTCCTTGTTCTCTACCTTTTTTTCAAGTGAGTTCTAAGGCACACTTCAGCTTCTGTCATCTTTGACATAGCTGGCTTATAAGCACAGAGTGTCCCAGGGGAGGGAAGCATCTGTGTTCAGGAGACAATTCAAGTGCTGTAGCATCCTTTCAAAAATACACACAGGTATAGGCCAGAATAGATGGACAGTACCTGCAGCCATGTTTGGAGGATGGCACAAAGGACAGTAAGCCAAAACGGCTAGGTCAGGTTTGTACAACCTATGACCATGCCAAGCCAAAGACGTACACTAGCCATGCATGATGTCCCCACCAGGGACAACACCTCTGCTATTTTCTTGATGGCTGAAAAAGAAGCAGATTGCCCATGGCCAGGCTAAAATGGTGGGCAGATTCACAGGTGATGAGTTATGCAGGCCTGTTTAGGATTTGCAGCTTATTGCCCATTGTACCTCTGACAAGACTATGAATCTATGATTTAGGGCCCAATCCTAACTTCAGTAGTGTCAGTGGTAAGCTCTTACCATTGGTGCCAGTGTCATGAAAGCAGGGCTGGCAGTAAGGGCTTACCACCAGCACTGGTCTAGTGCCAGGCCCCAGCACCCAGAGGATTGGACACAGGGCAGCCTGGTGGTAAGTAACAGTGCTATGGACAGTGAGCTCATTCAGGGCATGGGGAGGCTGGAACTGGTCTGGGGAGGGGCAGAGTGGGTTGGGACCGGCGGTGGCCTCCACTGCTGGATCCTAGCTCTCCTGTCGGGCTCAACATGGTGCCCGTCAAGTAGGCAAAATAGCTGGCACAGACTTGAGGAGGCCCATTGGCAGCCCAGCACCCTTACCTAGGGGAAGAGGCTGAACATCTCCTTCTCTCATAGTACCTCCTTTGGCTGCCTGGCTCCCATAGGATGCAGCAGTAGCGATTTTGCTACCGCTGCTTCTACAAGGGCCCAGCACCATAGGATTGGGCCATTAGAAAGGGGCAGCGGTACACACGCTGGGGTACAATTGCTGTTAGTGGGATTACTGGCGTTACAGAAATTATCTCCAGAATACGGCAGCTGCCTTTCTTTCTCATCCTCACTTTTATTCCTCTTCCCCTCAGCAGCGGTTTGAGGGACAGAAGAAGGAAGGCGATTCTGGGAACTACCCATTTCTGAAAGCAAAGAAGCCATTGTGGAAATTCATCCTAGCCTTATCCGGGGCCAGATGCAGTTGACTTAGTGGAGCTCTGGAAGGCGGCAAATCCCTCCCACTCCGGAGACGTATCTCCCTCACTCCTCATTTCGCTTTGCTGGCTTGATGTCCTCTAGGATCCACAGTGCGCACTGTGTCGACAGTCAGCATATTTTAGTGTTCCTTATACATATTTTACAAGCATTCATATAATACTTGGGCTATTTCGAATGCAAGCGCTTCTATTCCCTATTCTATCCTGTAATATTTTATCGGACTCCTTCTCTGATCTCGCACTTTGATAGCTGTGGAGAAGCCATTGGGAGACTGATCTCACCTCGCTCCTGCTTGATCTCTCCCTATTTTTCCCCCTTTGCCAACATTCTTGTTTAGCTGTTTGGTATCTTTTGTGTATCCCAGATATGTCACATTTGCCTCCTCTCCCTCCCTCCGCCCTTATCGCAGGACTGTAGGGTCAGATCACCTCCTTCAGTTCCAGCAAAGGGAGAGATGAAAGCAATCACAAATCACTACACAAGAGC
The DNA here is from genome assembly GCA_029204185.1 of Lerista edwardsae. Taxonomy (NCBI): domain Eukaryota; kingdom Metazoa; phylum Chordata; class Lepidosauria; order Squamata; family Scincidae; genus Lerista; species Lerista edwardsae. The sequence continues at coordinate 3,258 of JAJKFI010034431.1, read as the reverse complement.
TGCCTCGCTGTGAACTGGCAGAGAGACTGTGTAATGAAGCAGTGCCCCTTCTTTTCCTTTGACTGATACAAAGCTGCTTCACACAAGAACACAAGAACAGCTTTACTAGGCCAGGCGTGTTTCACCCTTTGGTGCTGCTGACTAGCCGCCAGCAGGAATTTCGGAGGACATTCAGGGTCACGCTAGACGTTCTGTGGAATACAAAATGCAGCTTTTTCCCTTCCAAATAGTGCATTGGCAGGGGCTGAAATAGGGCAAAACCATGGGGGAGGATAAGGAGCGATAGCACTTGGCCCTGACTGCCATTCCAATTTTGATCATGCCCTCGCTCCATGGGCTATTTTTATTGAAAGTAACTTCCACTGGCTTCAATGGAAGGGTTTTCCCCAATAAAAATGGTGCACAGGGGAGCCCAATCACAGTGGGGCAAAATGCTGAAGTCTCCTACCTCGCTGCAGTTTCTCCCCCCCCCCCAAAAAAAACCCAGGCTATTTTTTAAAAATCACATTGGCTATAGTTTGGCATTTATAAGAGCCCAATGCAACAAATTCATCTTTTTTTTTTCTTTTGACCCTTTACTGTATATTCATCATCATCAAATCAATTTACGTGATATATTCTTTGCAGATCTCCCACAACCCAATCCTAAGCAGGGTTGCGCTGACGCTGTGTCCTTAGCGCCGACGCTGGAGCGCCGATCGGCACCCCCGTGTGGGCACTACGGCAACAGGACTGCTGCACCCACGCTGAGCCTCTCTCACGCCGACCGGCTTCAGTCAGCGCGAGGGAGGCTCCGTGCCGAGGCGGCATGGGGATTGGAGGGAGGGAGGGAGGCGGGGGCGGGACTTGGGAGTGACCTGGGTGGGCGTGGGAGGTGGCCATATGGCTACATTCTAAGCCTGTCAAGGAGGCTGTATGGCCCCGATTTGGGCCGCGCGGTCTCCTTGGTTCTGCGCCCGCTCTTTAGCGGGCGCAGATCTGAGGCGCACATAGGGGAGGCTGGAGCCTCCCCTACGGTAAGGGGGTGCACGCTCCCTTGCCGCAGGGAGGCTCCAGCCTCCACATACCCAGCACTGGATAGAGCTCTGGCTGTCCGGCGCTCCTACCCCAGAGCTGGGTATGATTGCACCCTCAAGTACAGCAGCAATTTTCCACCTTTTTCATCTCTCAGCACACTGACAAGCTGCTAAAATGGTCCAGGCACACTACCCTGCTGGTGGGAGGCTCAGATCACAATGGCACGACTAATAACCCTCTCCCAAATTCCCATGGCGCACCAGCAGACCATTTGCAGCACAATGCACTGTGCCATTGCGCAGTGGCTGAAAATAGCTGAAGTAGAGGCCAGCTTGTAGGTTTATGCTCACATCGGGATCACTTGAGTAAGAGCCAAATCCCATCCCATTTTCCAGCCCTGATATAGTAGTTCCAAAGGGGTGTTTGCGGCATTCTGTGGGGGAGCCGGAGTCAGGGAGGCCTCCTCAAGGTAAGCAAATGTTTGTTCGCTTACCTTGGGGCTTCACTTCAGCTGCGTCAGCATTAGAAAAATGGATAGGATTGGTCCCAAATTCACTCGAGTGACTATAAACATTTCTAAAAATTGATGAGGCAGTAGAGGGGATACCTATCACATTGACAAAAAGGACATAGTGGAGCTGGAAAAGGTGCAGAAGAGAGCGACAAAAAATGATTATGGGGCTGGGGCACCTCCCTTATGAAGACTGCAGCATTTAGGGCTCTTTAGTCTGGAAAAAAGGCGCTGAGGGGGGACAAGATTGATATGAGACATATAAAATTATGCACGGGAGGGAGAGAGTCAATAGAGGGATGTTCTTTTCCCTCTCTCACAATACCAGAACCAGGGGGTGTCCACTTGAAATTGAGTACTGGGAGAGTTGAAACAGATAAAAGGGAATACTTTTTTTACCCAGAGGGTAATTAAGCTATGGAACTCCTTGCCACAGGAGGTGGTGATGGCATCTGGCCTAGATGCCTTTAAAAGGGGACAGGACAGATTACTGGAGGAAAAGTTCCTCATGGGCTATAGGCCATGATAGGTTGGCTATAGGCCATGATGGGTCCTTACGTTAATAGTAGGCTACTTCAGAATGCCAGGTGCAAGGGAGTGGCAACAGGATGCAAGCTTCTTGGTGTCTTCTGAACTCCCTTAAGCACCTGGTGGGCCACTGTGAGATACAGGAAACTGGACTAGATGGGCCTTGGCCTGATCCAGCAGGGCTCTTCTTATATTCCTATGTTCTTATGACAGATGACTAACTGGGGAGCTAACCAGTAACATCCCAAGAAGGGGAGTTGCTACGTTTTGCAAGGTGAATTACCTTGCCAAGTAAACTGTTTCTCTCCCTAACCACTGTAGCCATTCCAGGCTGTAAACATAACACACAGGCAACTCTTCCTCATAGTACCCAGAATGCCTACCATAATGAGGGAGAGGAGCAGTTTACACAGCAAAGTAAGGCACCTTGTAAAACTTAGCACCCTGCCTCCCTAGGGACACTACTTGGAGCTAACTCCCTGGCCAACAGAATCAGGCTGGAAACCACTTTGACAGGCTCAAACACTGTCTCCAAACAAGACGGAGACAAATGTAAAATTCTTCATGGGGGTACAAAAAATCAGAAGCATCAGTACAGGATAGGGGTGACTTGGCCTGGCAGCACCACAGTCAAACGAAATTTAGGTGTCCTAAAGACCACAAGCTGAACATGAGCCAACAGTGCGATGAGTTTCCAAAAAAGTGCAGTCCTGGGCTGCATTAACAGAAACATCAAATCTGGCTCAAGAGAAATAATAGTTCCCCTCTACACTCTTCAGACCTCATGTCCCAAATCCTCAATCCCAGATGCAGCCTTCACAGTGTGTTTGTCTCCTCTGGCTGCAGACCATCAAGCTTCAGTAGGCGATCGTAAGTCAAGCCTGGAGAGGTCCTCAATGTCCTACTCTGTTCTTTTGCCAGCTGGCCACCTCACACATTCCCACACTGGCTAATCAGCTCCACAGGGACTCTGTTCTGCCACAACAGGTACTGCAGCTTGTCACAGTCTGGCATTCTCTCTCCCATCCAAAACTAGACCACGGATTCTCCTGTTTAGCTTCAGGCAGTACCATCAGCTCAACCATCAGTCCGCACCTCCTGCCAAGCTTTTGCCTGTTGCAGGAGTGAGCATTTCCTCATTGGAAGTCTTCTTCTTCTTCTTCTTCTTCTTCTTCTTCTTCTTCTTCTTCTTCTTCTTCTTC
>JAJKFI010034430.1:0-20829 GCA_029204185.1 Lerista edwardsae | reverse complement strand
CTCTCTCTCTCTCTCTCTCTCTCTCTCTCTCTCTCTCTCTCTCTCATATACATCTGTGCCTGTAGCAGTGCACAAATTCTGCTCCCTCCCTCAATGTTTCTTTTTTGGAGGGAGGTCCATGCAGTAGTGCACATTCATGTCCTACCCAGCCCATCACCAGGTCTTCCTTATAAGTTGGTTGGGTAGAGGGATTCTGTTCCCAAGATCCTTCCTTCCCATCTGGGCAGTTTAGAAGTGGTGGTGGAGGAGGAGGAGGAGGAGTGAAGGGAGCAAGCCAACTACACTGCCATCCCATGCCCTTTCGGTGCAAGTTCTCTTCTTCAGGGAGGGATAGCCAGCCTCTTCCACCATGAGCATTTCTATCTTGGTTCTAAGCTAGCGGTTCCCAAAGTTATTGGGGTCACGGTGCTCTGCAACCTCTTCTCCTTGGCCTGCCGGGCACTACCATCTCAAATCTAGTAAAATCTCATGAGACCCAAGACGGCAGCACCCAAGTCTCACATGCAAGATTTGGGTGCCTTCATCTTAGGTATTGTGAGATTTTGCAAGATTAAAATAGAGGTGCCAAGGAGAGACTATAGGAGGGGTGCCCAGGGAAATCCCACAGCTCCCTTGTGAAGGCACCATGGCGCCATAAGGCACTGCGGCACATGATTTGGAAAGTGCTCTAAGCTGTTCATCACGTTCAGTGATCCCATTGTATCACTGCCAGCCCCTCAAATGATCAGGATTTCACAATCGCCCTGAAGCAGCCTTTGAGGTGATGAAAGGGGCTGTTTGCTGTCATTGATACTACCTTCCATGGCTCCAACCCCTTTGCCATGGCCAGTGGCGTTTCTACAGGGATGGCAAAGCTCTAAGTTTTGCAAGAAGCCTTACCTTGCAGTGGAAATCACTCCTCTCCTGCACCGTTGTAGCCAATCCTCACAGGGAACAGCAACATCTTGGCGTTGCTTACTGGCTACAGCAGCAAGAGAGAGGAGGGATTTACATGACAGGGTAAGGCTTCTTGCAACACTTAGAGCTTTGCCATCCCTGTAGAAACGCCTCTGGCCATGGCAACCCCAATTTGCTGTAGCTATGGAGCCTAGCCTAATGCTGGGAGGGGATGTGACAAAATTCCAACTACTGCAATACAATTGGGGCAGGGGTTAACCACACAAATGCCCAACCAAATTGAAAAGATTGGAATTCGTCAAACTCAAGAATTTTCTCTTCCATGTTGAATAACATGTCTAATAATGTATTGAGCAGAAATATGCAAACAGGACCAGGATGTTGGATTTTAAAATACATGATATTGTTCAGTGATATAAATGTGGTGTTTTTTTTTGGGGGGGGGAGTAGAGATAAAATAGTCTAAACTTCTGTAAAGATCAGAATGCCCAGGCTCAAGCCTGTTGACTGAGACTAGATAAACTGAGCTCTTCTATAACTTCAGGAGTGTTGTGATCAATTTGCTGGTGCACTACCCTGGGGAACAAGCTGTTTTACCACCTTGATTGCAATGATAAATCCATCATTATGTTCAGTGCAGTGGAAACAGTTTGGAGTCTTGCCATTTGTGGCAAATCTTTTGTATGGCAGGCTCATAGTAAATCAGTCTAACCTGAACTGACAATGATTGATTTTGAGCAAAATGTCATGGGCAATCAAATCCTCAGGTTGTTTTTCTTTTCGTCGTCTTCTTTACAAAGAGCATAGAGTTAATACTGCGAGACTAACGAAACTCAAGCGGGAATAAACTGGGATCTCATAGTTTTGGGGGACAAAATGGAACATTCAATACCTTATACTTTTTTTAAAAAAAAGGTGTGTCACAGAAAAACAACACCATCATGTGTGCTATCTGTCACGAAGCATCGAAGTGCAGGCTAAAATTGTAAGCCACTTTAAAGAGATGATGGAGAGAGACAAAGATTTATAAGTCTTTGAAGAAGACAGAAAAGTGTTGCCTCTTATTGTGTGATAGTAAAAGACCCCAGCATAATAGGATCCTAATCTTGATTGGTGTCTCTGGGAGATTGTGCATTATAGATAATACATATGATAAGTTGCATTATGTATCATAGTTCTCATTTTTGTTTGCCTCTCTAAATCCGATTCAGGGAGAGTGTCATTACTGCCAATTGGAAGCTGCACAGATATAGAGGAGATTGTAGAAACAACACTTAGGAATTTACTGCGTTCACTTGGATTTTACTATTTGGTGTCATGCATTCTGCTGAAAGCATTAAAATATTAATATCAATCATGTTATAAATGTTTAGAAATGAGACCATGCAAAGTACAAGCTCAACACAATAAAGCTGTTTTATATCTCAAGTGTTTTTTCTTTCTTTCTCCCAAAATATATATTAAAAAATATGGAGATGTATGGAAAAGGCACTATTTTCCATTGACAAAATGTTATGGTACTACAGTATAAAGAGGAAACAATTAAGGTATGTCTCAAAAAGACACCATATATTGCAGATACTGATAAAAGTATTTGTTGGTAATTTTATGTTCTTAAGAATATGAAAAGGTCTGATGGATCTGACCAAACACCCATCTCGTCAACCATTCTCTTTGCAGTTGCGGTCCTACCATTTTGTGGGAGGGGGCAAGAGCCCCGGGCACAGCTCTGCTGGGATGGGCGGAGGGCGGTGGCGCGGTGGCGCAGTGGCTCAGTGAGTGGTTCTGGCAGGCCCGCCCTCTCCTGCCCTCTTACGGCTTCAAAATGGAGTCTGGCATGGCAGGGGGGCAGAGTGGAATGGCTCAAGGGGTGGAGGAACAGCAGAGGGGGTGAACCTCCTCCTGCTCTGTCCCTGGGTGACCTATTGGCTGAGTCCACAACTGCCTCTTTCCCATAGTGTTCAAATTGTTCTTCTTTCCAAATCAACAGTATCAGTAAGAAAACAATTCAAGGGCACGGGGATTAAACAAAACAATGGAAGGGCATTTTTGGAGGGAGGAGCAATGCACTCCATGACAGCTCCACGGTTCTGGTGGAGGGTAATATATTTGATACTCTTTTCCAAAAGATAGAAGCCAGGTTCAAAGGAAACATTACAGAGGAGGGAAGATTATATTGGGGGGGGGGGTCAGGCTCCCCTTCCCACGCATTCACATCATTCTGAGGCACTTCTTTTGCAAGACAGATAATTGTTGTATACCTTCTTTTAGAACAGTGTTGCTCACACTGTGGGTCGGGGACCCACTTGTTGGGTTACAATCAGTGGTGTCATTCAAATAATTTAGGAACAGGAACTCACTTTTGATTGGCACTTGTCGGGAACCCGGAACCAGCCACGGAGCCCGTTAGGATCCGGAACGCCCGTTCTGGTCCGTTCCCCCTGAATGACATTGCTGGTTACAATCTGATGTCAGGTGGGTTACAGAAAGCTGGGAGCAGCCATCTTGGAAGCTGCAGACCTTCCTCTTGCTATATGCCTTTTGTGAGGGTTCAGTTAGAATTTTCAAGTGAGGGTTTATTTAAAAAAAATGTTTTTAGTTCAGTTGTTTTACATAATATTTTGTCCTAATCTTACTTTCTGTCAGGGATGTTTCATGGTTGTGCAATTGCTACAGTCCATGAATGCCAGTTTGCATTCCAGGAGTGTCATTTGATTATGTCACAATGATGGCACTTCTAGCTCAATGACGTCACTTCCGGCTATGATTTCACTTCCAGGTTAAGGGCATCACTTCCAGTGGGTCCAATACAACTGCCATTCTAAAAAGTCTAAAAGGTTGGAGAACCATTGTTTTAGAATATCCAATTGCATTTAGGCACAGATTCTATGTTTTGGGGGAAATGTTCCATATCTCCTGCCCTTTTGCTAAATCGCATATGAGAAAATGGGTGAGATCAGATTTGGAAAAGTATGGCAGGCAGTGGCGTTTCTACAGGGATGGCAAAGCTCTAAGTTTTGCAAGAAGCCTTATATTACCTTGCAGTAGAAATCACTCCTCTCCTGTACTGTTTTAGCCAATCTTGGCGTTGCTTACTGGCTACAGCAGCAAGGGAGAGGAGGGATTTACGTGACAGGGTAAGGCTACTTGCAAAACTTAGAGCTTTGCCATCCCTGTAGAAACGCCTCTGATGGCAGGCACCTCCTTTAGCCACCTCTGGCAAGGACTTCTATGACCAATGGGAGTATAAGAGTTAGGGTAGAAGAAATGGGAATGATCAGTGAAGATAGAGAAGTGACATTCCAAAGAAAGGGGGGATTGGCTATCTCCATCCAACCCCACTTCTTCTGTCTTTCAGACTTGACTCCGTACTTAAGGAACAACAGTAGACAAGCTCCGTGAGCTCATACTCTGTTTGCAAAGATACTACTACACCCAGCACCTCTGTCCTTAAATGGATCAAAGATTCATTCACCCAAAAAGTAAAAGTTGCTCTGGCAAAATCTCAGAGCTCCAAGGCTGATTTATTGTACACAGTTCAATAAATGAGTGCAATAACAAACCTTGCCAAAAGATTCCCTGAATCGAACAACCCTAACAGACATAATGGAGTTGTTGTGTTTCTCTTAACCAATGTAACTTGTGGCAATGAGCCTGGTGGGAAATAGTTCCAGGTGTGTATAAAATTACAGACTTTTTTTAGTAGCAGTGCAGGACCCAACAGAACTGCAGTCGTTTTTAAACTTTACAGATTAAAGGACTTCTAATTTAATGTGCCAGCTATTTAATTGCTACACCCTGGGTCTAACGAACATAATATGCTTCTGAATGGCAGAGTGTTCGGTAGGCTTCAGCATCTCCCTCTGGTTAGCCGTTTAAAACATAAACTAATTGTGAGCAATGCAAGTATGTCTAATCTTATAACATGTTTTTTCCCCTAAATCACATATTTGTATGCAAATGTGATTACAAAAAAAAAATCCTGTTGTGAATTTATCAAGAAACTACAGAAGGAAACACTATGAACTACATGGTTAGCACTGCCTATGAAGTGGGGATTTCATGATGCCATTTCAAATGTTTTGTTAAGTATATTCAAGTGCTTTTATTGGGTTGGATCCAAATAACTGTGAGTGGGGAAAAAGCCCTGCTCCACTATAATATGCATCGGCATTTGTATATCACTATCAAGTGTTCCACATGCATTTTCTTGCAATCATTACAACAGCCCTGTACGGGAGGGGAATATTATCCTCATTTTGCAGATGTAGGGCTATGTAAGGTTCAGAGAGAGTGAGTTGCTTAAGACCACCCTATGGTAATGATTAGAACTGCAGAATATTGTGCATTGTCCTTCACACAAGGATCAGTGTTGGGCAATCTCGTGATCCACTACCATAAGTCCCGGACCAGCAGCATGAAAACCCCAAGGTTGTCATGTGCACAAATGTCTGGAGGCCTCATGACAGTGGCTTTCCAATACCTCAACAGAGCAGGTAGGACAGTGTCGGGGGCAGTTCGGGGGAGGATTGGGGTGGGGAAATGACTGAAGAATGGGTGGAAGGGGGAAGGAGGGGGGCAGTCTCAATGTTGTGCACACCAAGTTCCTATCCCCCTTTCCCCATTCCAAAATGCTCCTTGGGTCTTCTAGGACTGATACCAGCTCAAGGAGACCCATTGGCAGCCAGGTGGCGCCTATGGAGAGAGAATTAAGGAAAATCTTTACTTCTCCCAGGTCATCTGGGCACCCGCCAATAGCATGCATCATAGGGTCAGTTGTGGTAAGTTGGGTTGATGGAGTGTGTGGCATCGCACACCAAATCCCAACCCTCTTCCTGGGCCTGATCCACTTGCATGAATCAGTGTGGATGTGCCAGGGATATTGCTGGCACAGTTCTGACTTGACTCCCTGGGCAAGAGGATAAATGTCCCTTTACCCCAAGGAGCTCTCCAGCAGCTGAACAATCCCCTTTGGATGCAGCGGATGCCACACTGGAGCCCTTACATTATTGCACAGGGCTGTACGTAGGATTAAGCTGCAGGAGAGTTTAAGTACCAACTCAAAGTTTCTTCAACGAAGCTTAGGGATTTTTTCCCCACACATTTCTGTGATGAAGTCGTTTTGAATTCAAGTCACATTTTCTTTGGAAGCACACTTGTATTTCTAGAAAAAGCAGGACAACACTTTTAAAATAGATGAATAACAAGCTGCCAAGTAAAGCCTAAGAAGTAGAGAATAATCGTATTCAACTGACAGCCGGATCCTACCAGGGTTTACAGTGGCAGATTTTACGATCCATCCCCATAATCCCTGGAAGGGCAGCATGAAAGCTGTGCCATTGTCATATGCACTAAGACCACTGGGCACATGGCTAGAGGCCCTGAACTCATGACAGTGGCCTCCTACCTGCTGAAGCATTTAGGGCAGAGGTGAGGAGAGGACTGGAGTGGGGAGTGGCTGAGGCATAGGGTCAGATGGGGCAGAAGGGGGAAGATCTCGGTGACAGCTGTGTGCACACCAAGGACTTATCTCCCTTTCCCCACCCCAAAATGCTCCTTGGACTGACACCAGCTATGTAGCTGCCAGCTACTTACACTAGCTATTGGCAGTCAGGTAGCCTATGGGGTGGAAAGTAAGGTGGAAAATTATTACTTACCTCTCCCAGCCTCCCTTCCCCAGTATTCAGCATGCACTCTGGCAGCAGCATTTTATTCTATGGACTGGAGGGTCTAGGATTGGGCTCCCAGCATCTTTAAGTGATACTTTCACAAACGGAATATCTGAAATGACAGACTGTCTAATTCCCTTATCAATCTATACCATTCCCTTGTAGATCAAACAGACTGTAAACTTTAGAAATCTGTTCAAACAAGATACTTTGATTCAATTTTAGAGATTTGTGTTTAAACACAGTTTTGATTTTGAAAATAACAGAGCCCTTTATTTGCTTTGCCAAATGACAATGTATGGGGAGCACACTGTTTTCTGCTGTTAGAAGCAGAAACAGCAGTGTTAGAAGGGCACAACCAGGTTTTGAGAGTTAAGGTTAAGGGTTATTTGAAGGGGGACTACCACAAAGTTGGAAACAGACAACATCCAAATTGGGAAGGGAGAGAACAATTCCTACTGCTAACCAGCAAAACCCCTTTTTTTCCCCTGGGTAGGTGAATGACCTGCTGATTCTGCCCCAAATGAAGGTCCAAGGTCACCCATGAAGCTTTATGGCTAAGTGGAGGTTTGAACCTGGATCTTCCAGGTCTAAATCTATAACCACTACACTATCCTGGCATGGTACATGAAGTCCTATACCTTTGGAAATGGCAGGGGTGTTGAAAATAAGCGTCTTATATGGTCTAGTATAATAGGCTACAGTTCCAGTATTCTTTATAAGTAGACTTTGACCACTGTCTCTCCTCAACATTTTTCCTATCAAATGGACCAAATGATGACACAGGGAAGATGTTGCCATTTCTATTTTTTTTTAATCCTGTATTCCATCCTGGGTATTCTGAGTGCTTTTAAGCGTTGGTGGATGACATTGATTGGAAAACTGGGCAGAACTTTAGGCTTCAATCCTATATATAGGATTTCCCCACGACCGAATGGTCTAGTCGTGACTGACTCTAGGGGGCAGTGCTCATCTTCGTTTCTAAGCCAAAGAGCCGGCATTTGTCCGAGGACAAGCTTCCGTGGTCATGTGGCCAGCATGACTATATGCCTTAGAGCACGGAACGCTGTTACCTTCCCACCGAAGTGGTCCCTATTTATCTACCTGCATTTTTACGTGCTTTCAAACTGCTAGGTTGGCAGGAGCTGGGACAAGTAACAGGAGCTCATTCTGTTGCGCAGTCTTGAACTCCCAACCTTCTGGTCAGAAAGCCCAGCAGCAGCGGTTTAACACACTTTGCCACCACATCCCATAATCTTATATACACCAGTGAGTAAATTCCACTCAACTCAATGGGGCTTACTTCTGAGTACATGCATATAGGAGTGGGCTGCCAATTCCATTCCTCCTCATTAGCCAGTGCAGAAAAATACAGTATATACCAGAAGGGGGAAGCAGAGAGGTAGTTTTTTTTCAAATAATGTCTAGTTCAGACAAGCTACAAGTTTAACACATTTCTTTAAATTCAGTTGCATCCCTCACAATTGCTATTTTTTGGGAGGGTCACCTTCATCGTATAAATGAGAGACATAGGATTAAGCTAATACTCCCTCCCATATTTGGCAGACATCAACAGAAGCATGGACTTATTCTGTCATTGCTGACCTTTCCAGAAAGTACAAGCTGTATACAATAGAAGCAGAAGTGAAGACGCATCTATCTATATAGAGATAAAGAGCACAATCCTAATGTAAAGTTAGGCCAGCACAGTTAGGCCTGCAAAGTTTGGCTGGCATAAGGGATACCATATGTTTGGACCACTTTCAGAGTCAGAGAGGCCAGCACACAGATGTGCGCCATCGTTCCTGACTCCAAGAGTGGCCCAAATGTGCTTTATTTGAAAGTGGCCCTTGTGCCAGCCAAACTTTGCAGGCCTAACTGTGCCGGCCAAACTCCAGGTTAGGATTGCATCCTAAGTGTATGGAAAGATTAGCTGGTATGCTCTGGTAATCAGAACCCTGGACTTGGGAAACTGATGGAGCTATGAATTAAATTCACTGTAAGGCCTTAACCAAGCCTTTCACAGTCTGAATTACCTGTAAACGGGCAAGAATAGTGGCAGTAAGTTTGCAAGGATACATGAATGAGAGGATGGCTGTTACCCATCCTGAGTCATAGGGGACAACATGCACTACATGGTTTGATGCTTCTGTGTATGTTTGCTGAAAGCTTGATTCGCCCATGGCAAATTCTTCTAGTACTTTTCCATTCAGCCATTCTTTTTCCATCTGCCATCTCTTCAGTGCCATCACTGCTGATTTTTCTGATTTCATATCTTTTTGCAGGCCAATCTTTCCTCATTTCACCCCATGCATTCCTACACTCTGCTTTCTTTGCAGCTTCTTTTTCGCCCCCTCTCATCTGATAAGGCACCCTCCTCACTGTCAGATTCTGATTGATTTAGTCTAGGCTTCTGTGCAGGAGATAGCATGTCAGTGCTATCCTCACTGATAGAGCGATCCCTCTTACGCTGTGCCTTACTGTGTTCCTGAGACTTGGTAGAGGCTTGTTGAAGAGAAGGCGAAGGAGCCTGATTCAACATCTGACTTGGTCCAGCAGCTGCCGCCTCAGAATTTGAGGTGACATCAGACTGATTATGAATGGCTGGCTGCTGAGGAGCAAACTTCATCGACCCTGTAGGACCGCAGGGGCAGGCACACCACCTTGCCCTCCTCTGTCTCGATATGATGGGCTGCCAGGTGAGTGAGCCCGGGAGAGGAGGAGAAAACGTCAGGGAAATCCCGTTCGAGGGTTCTTACCTGCCGGACCTGGCTGTCTGTCAGCCTGTCCCCGAGCAGGACCAGGAGAGGGGTCTTCGTGGCAGCCATGGAGGGGCCCCACTCCTCATCTCCTTCGGCCACCAGGCACTCCTGGGCTCGTCATGCCTTTAATAGATTTACATGATAAATCTGGTGTTCCGGCCGGTGGTCCGGGCATCGTATTTCGTAGTCTACAGGGCCCATTTGCCGTGTGACTTCATAAGGGCCCTGCCACTTGGCCAAGTGCTTTGCGTTGGAGGTAGGCAACAGGAGCAGCACCCTGTCCCGTGGTTGGAATGAGCGGGGCCTGACCCTGCGGTCATACTGCTGTTTTTCGCCTGTCTTCTTTTAACCCCCATATCTGCTCTTTCTGCAGTTCCACCACTTCTCATTTTCTAGCACTCCGGTGTTCCTCTTTGTTGTTCCATTTCCCTCTGTCCCCCTTCTGCCTCCTTGGGTTTCTGCCTTCTTCAAATCTAGGGCCTTCTGCCTGACCAAGGAGTTTAGCCAGTAGCAGGCAAAGCAGAAGGCACAATACAATACAGGTGTGTGTGTGTGTGTGTGTGTGTGTTCAAAACTGCCGTATAAAGAGTCGCAAACAGAAAAATAATCATATTGTATTTGTTCTGTAAAGAATGCATACACATTTCTTTAAAAGGAGACAACTGTTTCATAAACACAGTCAGATGCTGAATATTTTATTTTCCCTGGCAGATGGATATTTATTCTATATTCATAAGCTGAAGTGAGTGCTTGATTGATCGGCCAAGTTGGTCTGCGTTATTAGGAAACCTAAGCTAATGAATGATTTATCTCCTTGCAAACCCGTTCAGTGCAAACCCATATCTAATGTTAATGCTAAGCACTTTTATAATGTTCCTGGGAAGGGTCACTCATCTTGTGTCGGGAGGGGAAAAAATGTGTTCTTCAACTAAAAGAGATCAACTGTGTGCCAGGAGTTTTATAAAGGTTAAATGGCATATGGTTACAAGAACAGAACTGTAGGTTTGATTATATGCCCGGCAGGGTAAGAAATTGAGCAACTCACCTAAAGGAGAGATTCTATGATGAAGTGTCATTTAAAAAAAAAAAACATGACTGGCAGTTCATTCCATAAGGACATGGAACTGAAAGTTCAGAGGAATAATAAGTGAATAAAGATCTGTTCGCTATTGAGAAAAAAACAAAATGTCATCTTTCCTAAGGGATCCTCAAGCATCTTATGAATCAAAGGGGGTGAGGATTATTTTAGAGGAGCACCAAGAGAGAATCTAAAAGCCTGCTCAATAACAAAGACAAAATGTATCTGAGCAGAGATGAGAATAATTTAAAGCCCTCTCAAATATTGTGGCTACAGATATTGTGGGCCTGAAATGGTGAAAAGAAATCATGCTCTAGCAATAAGGATACTAGAATCAGGTCTCAGAGATGAACCCTTGGCATGAAATCTTAGTTTTAAGCTGCTTTCACAGCCATAGTTCACACAAACTGACCCATTGCAATCTGAGAAGGTTGTTCACAATTTACAATTCCCAAGGCATGACAGTAAGGCATGTAATTTACAGTAAGGCATAACATCAAATGCTGCAAAGTCACATGCCTCATTAGGTGTTTTTTTTCTTTTGGCCAGTCTAACTGGTTCCTTTGAAGCTATATATGAAACCTGTTGCATACTCAAACTAATGGCTCAATCCTATCCAACTTTCCAGCACCGAGGCAGCTGCACTGCAGCCTCAAGGTAAGGAAACAAATGTTCCCTTACCTTGAGGAAGCCTCAATGACTGCCATCCCCACCTCAGAATGCAGTGCATACCCCATTGGTACAGCTACATTACCCCTGGACAGTTGGATAGGATTGGACCCTAACTCTTTCTGAAACAAGCACTTGGAGATCCAACTGACACAAATGAAAATTTTAAGAATAGTCCTCAAGTATCCAGAGTTCTGGAGCTCTCACAAAAGTATTGTGGGCATGAAAGGATATAGTACCTCCATTCCCAGTTTTCCAGTTAGAGCCCTGTTTGCTCATCTGCTTATGCTTTTGTAACTAGGAACAATGATATTATAACATTGCCTCACACCCATGTTGTACACATACCATCTGCACATGCATAGAGGATGACAGCCTCATTACTCTTTCTGATCCGGTAGGCATCAGAATTGGTGGATATTAGAACTGATCTTGTATATTAAATTGAAATTACCTTTTGTCATTTTTTCTTATTTCTTCACTTCTTGCCTTCTTATTAGCTTGTTAGGATGACCCTAGCAAAGTAGTTCCCCTATTGTAGGTCCAGGACCCACCAGTAGTTTGCAACCCAATTTTTGGTTGGCCATGAAACTGACAAGGAAGGTTAGGCTATGTGCATCAAGGGTTAAAGAACCTGCTGGTTGGGGGGAGCACTGCTACCCAATCTCCATTATAGACACAGAGGCTTAAAACGTTTTTTAGATGGGTCCCGATTCTAAAAAGTTTGGGAACCACTGCTCTAGCAAATGTATGTTAGGAAATGAGAATTCCTGCCCTCCTGTGAAAAGGCTGCTGGCCATAGCCATATAATTCCACTAATCCCTAATATAGACTGACATTGATTTCTTATCCATGTAGTCATTCTTATATAGGTCTATTGCAGGCATCTCTTGGCTCCCAAGAAATGGCCTATAGATTCATATGGGACTAGCTATGTCAATGGGGTGATGCTGGTTTTCTGAACCAGCAGCTCCATGCGGGGTGTGGACCAGTAGTTTCTGTTATTTGTGCAACTGTGGTCAATTTCTTGAGAGCTGAGAGACATCTGAACTAAGCTGCTGTGATTGTTGCATCTACATGCCCATGATTCATACAATGGCCTGACCCTTGTGATGCCAGCTGGCCCTTTATTCTTTCACAGGCAGTTTCATGGGGGCCAAGAAATGTCTGAATTGCTGCTTGCATCATCCTGGCTAAGTTACAAGCTTTTCAGAAATGCATGAGCACTCCTTTAGGAGATTGCACTGTGGGTTCAGGCATTTTGCTTGCTTCATTGGTTATTTTTTTCCCCAAGTACAAATGAGTATTGAATTTTGTCTCGAACAAGGCTCATTTTGCTTTGTTCTTTTATCTTGCATATGGATTTCTCTATTATTTTACTATATGTTTACACACACATAAAACAATATAATAATGTTAAAACAATTTACTCTATGGCTCTAGGTACTCTCTGCAAATTTAGTTCTCTCTGCAAAGAAGCTGACATTTAAAGGTAAAAAGAAGTGTTTGATCAGGTCTATTTGGTTACCTTTGTAAAGAAAACACACCGAGACACAGAATCACCTGCAATGAAAAACAAAATACTTCATTCCTCCATTTCCAGAGATGTCTTAAGAATGTACAAGGCAGACCAAATCTTAAACCAAAATTCGTCATGTCCTTTAATTGTCCTTTTATTTTTTTTCCCAATCAATTACCCATAAGAAGGTTTAAAAAAAACAAAACACCATACATATACATCAGTAACCTTTCCTAAAGTAGTGTTTAAATTTCCCTCTTTGGGAAATTGCTGCAAAGTGATTCACAACTCAAAGGCAGCTGGAAAGTTTCCATTTCCAAGCTACAGCGTTCTCATCTTTTATCTACAACAGGACTCAAAATGCATGTGGAAAAATTTTCAGGATTTTCAGCACCCTGGACAGCTATCTGGCTCCGCTGTTCCTTTTCACAAATGGATAACTTGTCTTTGATGTTGGAGACACCTGAACATCACATATCACACATAACAGTAGCATGGAAATACAAGCATGCTTAAACAGACTCTCAGAACCATGGAGAAACCTGAGTGCCCCTGCCCAGTTTCTGAAGTTACTGATATGCTCTAAGTGACATTATCATATTCCACCGGCAATAATCCTTTTCCTGGCACCAATGGAAACCTGAAGTTTCCGTATATTGCCAAGGTAAGCGAAGCTTCTGTTCATCTGTTGTCCTGTGTTTTCTGTCAGTGCTATAGATTTGTTATATATTTGTTGCTCTTTACCTCTGACACGCTGACAAAAGATAGAACACTTTTCAAATTCAGAGAGTATTTTTCTTCTTCAAGTATAACTGTTTTGATTTTAGCTGATTTTAGGAAGGGTTGAGGATGATTCTCATATTTGAAGGGAAAAAAGCTTTTAAGAAGCAAATGCTTCTAATGATACTTGCAGGATGGATTTCTGAATAGGTTGATTCTGCAAATGGCAACACTCATGCACACTCCTTTTCTAAAGCAGTCAAATTTCTTCTTTACGCTTCCTGCAGAAGTGTTCAAAATGTACATCTACACCAAACATGGGTCATATTATCCTATGGACAGAACTGGGTTAATTGGTCACTTTGTGGAAATACTGAGAAAATAGTTTGGGGTTTGTTTGTTTTTTTCAATTCTCTCAAAAACCTGATTTAAAAACCCCACATATCATCTTCATCATTAATATTATTACTAAGGATACAAACCCAAATTGTCCCTCAAAAAAAAGTCACTGATCCAAAAACCACTTTAGTCAGTGATGAAATTTTTGTAGAGCTTAGCCCTAGAATGCATTAGCAATAACACAGCTCAGCTCTGGTGTTTATTTGCCCAAGCCCTGGCAAACCAGCATAATGTAGGTTAACAGCCCAATCCTAAATTGCACTGGTTCAACAGAACTGCATGGCTTATGCTAGATCTAATGTAGCCCAGAAGGTGGCTGGGGGACTCCTTGGGGTAAGGGGATTTATTTCCTCTTATCCCAAAGCCCCAACTGTCCCTATGGGGCATCTTGGATTCACGCCAGCTATTTCACTGGTACAAATCCAGAAAGCCTGGGGTAATGGCAGGTAGGCTGTCCCAATCTGGTGTCTGTTTTACCCACTCCCACCCCAAAATGCCCCCTCCCTATCCATAAAATGCTCTCCTGCCACTCTTTCCCACCCACCCCTTCCCTGCTCAGCGCAACCTTACCTGTGACAGCCAGCACTTCTCCTGGATCCAGTGCCAGCAAACCATTGGGCATGCGCTGCTGGTTCATGAGTAGCCACAAATGTGCTTTACAGCATGCTTGCAACATTCTGGAGCCTACCCAGGGAAAGCTGAGCCTCCTCGTGGCCTTGTTAGGATTGCTCTGTAAAGATCAAAATAGGACCAGAAAGACTGGCCTTATAATTCACGTTCAGTTATTGTCTCACTGATGGGCCAACCCTATGGGACTTTTCACCAGCAGTACATTCATACTGCTGACTCTGGGTGTTGTGAACATGCTGTAAAGCATGTATTTGGCTCCCAGAGAGTAAGTACAGCCTGCCCTGAGGATGTGCCAGTTAATGCTATTCTTCAGCAGCTCCAGACAGTAGGAAGGCCCATTGGGATGGGAGGGAAGTGGGGAGGGGTGGAAGAAGGCAGGAGGAGGAGAGGAGTGGGCCTGGCTGGGAGGTGGGGCTGGAGGTGGCTTCCACCACCAGATCCTGAGCCCCCATGTTGGGCTCAGGTCTCCAGTCTCCGGTGGAAAAATAGCCCGTGGAGATTTGAGTAGCCCCATTGCAGGGGCTGGGACTTTCCCCAGGGGAAGCAGATGAATGTGGAAACTCCTGGGGCTGCTGCAAATTGCATTTTGGTACCTTTGCTCCTCCTGAGCCGGGAAGCTCAGGATTGGGCTGTGAATTTGAACACCTCACCATCTTTCATTCTACTTCTCGGGGTAATTGTGAAAATAAAACAGAGAAACCAGATGTGCTGTTTGAGGTTTTGGAATGTATACAGAGAGGAGAGTACATTAGAGCATGTGTAGTTGCCTTCATCAATGAGTAACCACAAAGAGCCCTTATGTATCTGGGATCAGTGGGAAGGGCATCAAAGTAACAGAGCATGATTTTCTCATTGCATTGTCATTCTTCCTCTGAAAGCTTAGTATTCCTACCACATCTGACTGATTGGACATTGAATGAACAGCAAAGCTGTTATTTCATTGCACTATTTGATCAAAGGTGCTGACGTACTGTTTTTTTTCCTAAAATGTTGGGAATTTTCCATTGCTGTGAAAATAAGGAGCATGAATAAGGAGCATGAGGAGCATAAGGATGGATTGCTCCACCCCTTCCTTGACCATGATTCCTCAAAAGCAGCTATATTCCTGGCCAATCAGATCTAGACAACAAGTAACTTGTGAAAAGGAATGAAACTGGATTTACATACTTATCCATGCCTGAAGCAGACACCACTCTGTTTCCAAGAGGTTGGAAAGATGACTCTTTAACTTGTGCTGTCCTGTTAACATAATATTTATTGCATGGAATAAAAGATTAGCCACAACAAATACTCTTGAAACATGTTCTATCTTTTGCACTGAATATATCTAAGAACAGGCCTTAAGCTTTGCTGAGAACATTCCCCACCTTTCCCCTTGTTTTCTTCCATGCTGAAATTCACATGATGCCCTTGGATTGAAAATAAATGTAGTTTTTTTTTTTAAATCTAAATTAGGGCTGAGTAGAATAGCACTTTCAAAGAGAAAGGGAGAGAGGGAAAGAAGTTATGGCCAAGTTATAGCCTATCAGAGACCATGCAATGAGAACGTTTATTATATTCTATATTAGCCAGTCAGATCTTCCTACTAGCTGACACTCTTGAAGGCAAAGAAAGCTGAATGACAGCACAGTCCTACCTAACTGGGAGCACAGTGATGCAGTGGCACCAATGTGGCATCCACCTCATCCCAAGAGGCCTCAATGGGGTAAGAGAACATTCATTCCCTTGCTCTGGGGGAACCCCATGCCCAGCCACCGGGCCCACATGGACCTACACAACACAGTTGTGGACCTACCGTTTTGTGGGAGGGGGCAGCACTGCTGGAGTGGGAGGAGGGCAGCGACAAGGCAGCTTCCTTCACAAGCAGTTTGGCCCGCACACTTTCCCTTGCATCATATGGCTCAGAAATGGAGCCTGGCATGGCATGGGGGCGACGCAGCACACAGGGGCGGGGAAACAGTGGAGAGGGCATTGCTGCTCCATCCCGTTGGCTGGTCCGCAACTGATGCAACAGATATCACTGGTGCAAATCCATGTGGACCCTTGAAGGTGAATCTGGCCAGGGAAAGGGGATAGGATTTGATGGGTGCCACTGCTGCTGTCCACTTTCTGCGTGTGCCTGCTCCCTTCTTCATTCTCCCACCTTGCCCCACTTCAGGAGGAAGGCCTTTCCAGCCTAACACTGTGCAAACCTGGCTGCTTGCCAGTTGAGGCAGTGGCAGGCCGCACCCTCTGGTGTGGTAACATTTCATTAGCTAGTAAGCACCTTGTACCATTGGAACATCCCAACAGGAATGAACCATCCAAGTGAAAGCAATTCCGAACTGGCCAACCAAATAGAAACTTTTACCCATGCTGATTTTGTTATGTTTTGTTTTGGGGTTTTTTTTTTTTTAATTTTATATTGAACTCTGCTTTGGAGGATGTGTCCAAAGCAGAAAAAAATAAACAATATAATTAAGTTGTGGTAATAATGCCTATTGAAGGCAATGTTTCTGAGCAGATGAGCACTATGACTTCCAGTCCTTTTTCAAAGCTGTTGTCTCCAAATTGCTGCAAGGGGAAAGAGTGTCTTTAAATATTGTCCAAAAATATTCATGGAAATTGCTCCTCCTCTGAATCCATCCTTAATCTTAAAAGCATTTAGATCAGCCCAGTTCCCCTTGATGATGTGCCCTTTGCAACACTGCGAGTATTGGCTTGAAATGGAACTTCATCGCATCTCTATTTTGCAGCCTCTATTGGTGCCCCTGAATGGGAGCCTGATAAAGGCTCTTTGTTCACTACTCAGCTGTGATTATTTCAATAGCCTGTTGCCCCTTACCAGATTACTCTTCAGGCTCTGAAAAATGAAGGCAATCTGGGGCCTCTTTTCCCATTTTAATAAAAAGGCACAGTTCAGATCAAAAGTGTCAGTTAAATATTCCCTCCGCCCCCCCCCCCTTGTTCAGTTTGGCAGCTCGAAATGCAGAGGTGCTGTGCATTCCCAAGTAGGCGCGCAGGAGAGCAGATGGACTCGAGCTGAAATGTGCTGGGCCAGTGAAATTTGAAATATCTCATCTCCATGTGTGTTATTTTGGCACTGCAAACTCTGGCTCAGTGTGATGCAAGGGGTATGGAGACGGCAGAACTTCCACCTCACATTGACAGAATGCAATAGGAGCGTCTTCTGAATATTGGGTGAGTTTGGAGACAAACCTAATGAGAGAGAATGCAAAATAGTAGGACTGTTTTGCCATAGGCCACAATTGTGCAATTCTCTCTCCATGTTATAGTGTTCAGCTGCGCCAACAGAGTTCATTCTGCATGCAAGGCTGTGTGTGGGGTAGCGGCGGCGGCGGCGGTGGGCCTTCAGGAGGTAAGTACAAATTTTTTATTTGCCGTAACCTGCCTATTTGCCTATGGGTCTCCTTGAACATTTTATTTTGCTAGCATATGCCCAAGGAGAAAAAAATGGAGAGGTGTCAAGAAAAGGGGATAAGATCTGGCACATGCTGATTTGCCAAGATCCACCCCACCTTTCCCCCCTGCTCTCCCCAATCCTCCCTGGCACCCAGTGATGTCATTCAGGGGGAACGGACCAGAACGGCGTTCCGGATCCTAACAGGCTCCATGGCTGGTTCCGGGTTCCCGACAAGTGCCAATCAAAAGTGAGTTCCTGTTCCTAAATCATTTGAATGACACCACTGCCGGCACCCCCCCCCCCCTCACTATTCCAACTGGTGCCAATGGAGGCCTCTGGAACAGCAAACTGTCTGCAGCAGCAGCAGCAGCAGCAGCCACCTGGAAATGTGCAACAGCAGCCCAGCTTCACACCACCCTAAAGAATGTTCATACCAGCAGTGCAAGGACTCAGTAGAACGGGGGCCTTACATATGTAATTGTTTTTTCATGAAGCATCAAATTGGACTGCATTGGGCTAAATTCCTTCCTTCATAATAGCTCTATAACACTGGTTAGTCTTATCTAGATTGGAAAGTATATAACCTATCTCAGCATTTCTCAAACTGTGGGTCAGGACCCACTTGGTGGGTCGCAACTTGATGTCAGGTGGGTTGTGGAAAGTTGGGAACTATCATCTTGGAAGCTGCAGACCTTACTCTTGCTATTTTCCTTTTGTGAATGTTATCCCAACCCCAACCCCCCAACCCCGCGCTCTAGCATGGGGAAGTACAGTATGGCTGGTAGCAGACTGTCCTGCAAGGGTTGACCACGAGAGGTTGCAACCCCTTGCATGGGACGTGGCTTTGAGTCATGGTGTTTCGCTCACCTCGCATCAGACTATGGTCTGATGTCCCTTCAGCAAGCTGTATTTGCCCATTCTCTGCTTTAGCGTAACTGTTGCTAGTCTCCAGCCTTCCCTCCTCTGTACCTTACTATAACAAAGTGGCCCCTTTCATCCATAAACAACTGCCTTGCATGGTTATTGGAGACTGTGCAAGGAAAGAGTTGGAATTCTCAAGTAAGGGGTTTGGGGGGGGGATGATTCAGTTCAGTGTTTTTTGCATAACATTTTGTGCTAATCTTGCTTTCTGTCAAGGATGTTTCACATTTATGCAATTGCTGCAGTCCAAGAATGCCAGCTGGCCTTCCAGGAGTGTCATTTGATTACATCACAATGATGGTGCATCCTGCTTGATGATGCCATTTCTAGCCACGACATCACTTCCAGGTTAATGACATCACTTCTGGTGAGTCCAGACATTGGTGCCATCATAAACAGTGAGTCCCGGGGCTCAAATGTTGGAGAATCACTGAACTAGCTGGATCTTCTGATTGGCTTTTGATGAGCAAGAGAAATGTGCCAGTAGAGATCCATTCATTTGCTGAGGGACTAGTTAAGAGCCAATACACCTAACCCACCTACATACATTTAAAAAGCCAGATAATAAGTACATTGAACAACAGCGATCTCGCTTATGATCCGAACTGTATTTGGAAGCAGGCTAAATACATTTTGCTATACAGCCTCGGCTGACACATAATATAGATTTTCTCATCCTGAAAATATTGCTATCAAGCATCTTGTAACACTTGCACTGCTGCAAGCCTTTAGTGTGATTTACTTTGACAGGAGGCAATGGGCACTTTATTGTTTGACCCTTTGTGATCTAGCCATGTACGTTTCTCTTTTAGATAGGATTGTTTTGATTTAATCTTTCAGTCAGTAGTGTTGGGTCCTCACATCGTGTTTTTTTTCTTTTTCTAAGGAAGGTGGCACAGAAGCTTCAGAATTAATAACTCCATCCAATCGAAAGAGAGAAAGTTGCCAAGTGTCTTCAGAAATACAGCAGCCAAAGTGAATAAAGCATCCCACCAGTGACTTCTTCCATAGGACAACCTCCATCCGTTTGAATGGATCCTGTGCAAGACAAGCTCACAGTGGGCTGTGCTCAAAGTGAAACGCATAAGCCCAATCCTATCTTTTGGGATTCTGCTGGGGAATAAGCACTCTGCCAAAGGACCTGGCATGATCCAGGCCTGGAACTGGGAAGCTCTAGCATCTATCCGGGCAAGGAGGCAGGAATAACCAGAGGTGGGGAGGAGGCAGGATGCTATTACCCCCTTTTTGGATCTCCCACCCCTTTCCTTTCCTTGGACCTATGCCACCAAAATAGTGTATGCCTGAGGAGACACATTGCCACTCAGCTTACCAGAAGGTAAGTAGAAATATTTCTATCCCCTGCACAGAAGGAGACAATGCATTTCTCCTGCATGATCTACTTCAGGCTGTTCAAGGGGCCCCACCACCATAGGATCCACCCATCCATCCATCCACCACATCCATGCACCACATCTACCCTCCTTGAGATTCATCACAAACACGCATTACAGTGTGTTTGCTACATACCTGGGCCAGCATAAGGGACTTGTGCCAGCCCATTGAGCACTCTGGATTGCGCCCTTATTAATCTGCCAGCATCAGAAGCTAGCATCAGAGGCTTTAACCAGGCTGGAGTGGAGCCTCACTGGGTCCACCATTGGTGCCCCCTATCTTTTACCAGAGCCACAGCTCATGCAGCCTATGAAACCAGTCCTGGAGTAGGACGAACAGGGCTGCTGCTGGAAAGGAACCTCGTCACCCCTTTTCCCCTGTACATGTAGAAGCACTTCCTCCTGAATGATGACTTGGATGCTTCAGAATGAAGAATAGAACAAAACAACCCAAGTAAGACACAGGCAAACAATTTCTCTGACATTTTTCCGGCTGATGAGCTGTCGAGTTCTGCTGCTCTTCAATCTGGTATGGTTTCCTTCAAAAAGGAAAGTTTAGGCCATCTCTTTAAATGTGGCTTGAGTTCAGTCTCAATCAACCATAATTGATCGCAGGTTGCAGGTTCAGCAGGTTGCAAAGCTTATATTCAGTGGGAAACATTAATAAGCAGAAAATTAAAGCCAGCCCAAGAGTTGAACAATCAAATCCTCAGCCAGTTCTCCAGACCTCTCTCTCTCTCTCTCTCTCTCTCTCTCTCTCTCTCTCTCTCT
>JAJKFI010034425.1:0-35492 GCA_029204185.1 Lerista edwardsae | reverse complement strand
TGTGTGTGTGTGTGTGTGTGTGTGTGTGTGTGTGTGTGTGTGTGTGTTTATTGGCCATTTGCATTAACAAGAAGTACTATTGACAAGAAGTACTTCCAAACTTCTTGAACAGCTTCTTAGCCATCAAATTAAGAACGCAATCCTAACCTGGACTTAGGCTGGCACAGTTAGGCCAGCAAAGTTTGGCTGGCACCAGGGCCACCGTAAAGTATGTTTGGACCACTCTCGGAGTCAGGGAGGCCAGCACACAGACGTGCACCATCCTCCCTGACTCCAAGAGTGGTCCAAATGTGCTTTACGGTGTCCCTTGTGCCGGCCAAACTTTGCTGGCCTAACTGTGCTGGCCTAACTCCAGGTTAGCATTGCGCCCTAAATTCATCCTCAAATTTTGCTGAAATAGAAACAGGGAAATTGGATTGAGTTTGCAGCATTTGTGTAGGGCTTCCTAGTCCTCATATCTGAAGCCAAGCTGGGATAATGTGACCAACTGCTCTAGTATAGACAGACGACGACACATCCTTGTCAATGTTTCCATGACACAAATAAAGACCAAGGGGCTGATTGACAGTCTTCCTACCTCCTCTAACCTGTCACCAGCTTAATCAAGGCAGGGAGATTGGAAGGGGTTACAGTAGTTTGTACTTCCCCAGCCACTATCCATGGTATTAAACTGCTTCGCTGGGAATATGGAGATTCTCTGCCAACGTTGGCTTGAATCAGAGCATAATCCTAACCTGGAATTAGGCCGGCACAATTAGGCTAGCAAAGTTTGGCTGGCACAAGGACACCGTAAAGCATAATTGGAACACTCTCAGGGAGGATGGCACACGTCTGTGCGCTGGCCTCTCTAAGAGTGGTTGTAACATACTTTACGGTGTCCCTTGTGCCAGCCAAACTTAGCTGGCCTAACTGTGCCAGCCTAACTCCAGGTTAGGATTGCACCCTCAATTCGTAACACAAATACAAAAGCCACAAAGAGCCTTAAAAGAGCTTTGGCTTAAATCTGTAGCATAAATACAAAACTAACAATGGCAATAATGTGCACTAAATATCTTCCACATCCTCTCATTGACAATGCTTTTGTTGTGGGGAGAAGGTAATAAAGGAGAACATAAGAAGAGCCCCAGTGGATAAGGCCAAAGGCCCATCTAGTCCAGCTTCCTGCATCTCACAGAGGCCCACCAAATGCCTCCGCGAATACACAAGACAACTAGATATGTGCATTTCGTTGCCACTCCCCTGCATCTGGCACTTCGAGGTAGCCTAACTCTAAAGTAAGGAGGTTGCACTAACCATCATGGCCTGTGGCCTGCGATGGACTTTTCCTCCAGAAATCTGTCCAGTCCCCTTTTAAAAGCATCTAGGCCAGATGCCATCACGATCTCCTGTGGCAAGGAGTTCCACAGATTAACTATCCGCTGGGTAAAAAAGTATTTCCTTTTATCTGTTCTCACTCTCCCAACACTCCATTTTAGTGGATGTCCCCTGGTTCTGGTATTGTGAGAGAGGGAAAAGAACATCCCTCTATCCATTTTATCCAAGTCCCCCTTCAGGCGCCTTTTTTCTAGGCTGAAGAGCCCCAAACGCTGTATCCTCATATGGAAGGTGCCCCAGCCCTGTAATCATTTTGGTTGCTTTCTTCTGCACCTTCTCTAGTTCCCCTATATTGTTTTGAAGGTGTGGCAACCAGAACTGTACACATTACTCCAGATGTGGCCTTACCATTGATTTGTACAGTGGCATAATAATATTGGCCATTTTATTCTCAACCCCTTTTTTGATTATCCCAAGCACGGAATTGGCCTTCTTTACCACTGCCGCACATTGGGTCGACACTTTCATTGAGTTATCTACTAGCACTCCAAGATCTCTCTCCTGATCTGTCACCGAAAGCTCAGAACCCATTAGCCTATAGTTGAAGTTTTGATTTTTTGCCCCAGTGTGCATCACTTTGCACTTGTCTACATTGAAACGCATCTGCTATTTGGCTGCCCATTCCCCCAGTTTGGAGAGATCCGTCTGGAGCTCTTCACTATCCCTTCTGGTTTTCACCACCTGGAAACGTTTTGTGTCATCCGCAAACTTGGCCACCTCGCTATTTATGCCCATCTCCAGGTCATTTATGAACAAGCTGAAAAGCATGGGGCCCAGGACGAAAACTTGGGAAACTCCGCTTTTCACCTCTTGCCATTGGGAGAGGGGGAAGAGAGTAAGTAATAGGGTTATCACATGCATAGGAAGTTTGTGATTTCTTCTCATTGTTGCTCCACTCCTCCAAGGTTTCGAAACAAAAGTGATCAGTTGAGAACCTTTGGGTAAATCTTAATATAAGCACATTTTCTGATTCCCATTTTATAGGTTGGGATTAAAGCAGTGATGTCATGCAGGGGGTACACAGGGGTACGCGAGTACCGGTTTCTAGGATTATGGCTGGCCCCGCCCACTCATTGACTCCGCCCCCTGCAACATTTGAATTTCCTGCACGTTTGAGTTGCCTGCACGTTCTCAGAGGCAAGCAGGCAGCGTGCGGAGCCTTGCCTTGCCTTGCCACTGAAAAATGAGCTGCTCTGGGGTTTTGGAACTGTTGGGTCACTTTAGCATGATGCCAGGCCTCCTTAACATGTTCTAGGGGTGCTGTGGAATACTGTTGCAACTGCTGGGTCAGTTTAAAATTGTCTGAGGCCTCAAAAAGGGCTTTTTTCATGTCACTTCCTGCCATTCGTCCCCAGGGCCCCTTAACATAGCTGACCTGCAAAGCGCGTGGACCTGCTGGCGCTTTTCTTGGCGGCTGCAGGTAGACAGGCGGGAGGCGAGGTTCACGATTTGAAGGCACTTTATTGCGAAGCACCGCTTAACATTCATCTGGGGGCGTGCCCCGGGATACAGATGGGAGGCTGCGTTACTTCACGGGCCTCTTCAGGCTTTTAAGTTAGTGCACACCCCACGTTCCTGAGGTGGGGTGGGAGTCAATAGGAGTGGCGACTTTGCTGGTGAGCCCCTAGGAGTGGAGGGTGCACCGGTGGTTGTCGGGGCCCTCCTTCAGCCGGGCGTTGTTCGGCAGGAACGGGGGCAGCTGCCAGTGCGCACCCCCCGTTGGCTCCTGGGGGTATAGCCTGGGCTAAGGTGGGGAGTCTCCTGCCCTGGGGGAGGTATCCCAGTATGGGAGTGCCCGCCTCCCCCATCCTCACCCTAGTGGCAATGGGTGATGGGGCCGGGGTTCAGGCGCGCCCCCCCGGGTGCTGCCCCACCGGCCGTTGGCAGGGCCCCTGCAGGGGTCCTCGTGGAGGTTGTCCCGGGAGGAGGGTGGCCAGCTCCCGTGGTGTCCTCGGGCGCTTGACTTTTGCCCCGCGCCGAGGAGCAACCGCTCAGCTCCCTGGCCAAGCTCCTTATGAGCTCTGGCCAGGGATCCGGAAGTCCCTCCCCTGGCGCAAGATCTCGCATTCCAGGCCTACCCGGAAGTCCCACCCCGCATGAGAGATCCCGGGCTTGGGATCTCGGAAGGCCAGAAGCCTCGCCGGCCCGCTGGGAGCTCCGCACCGGGAGGGCACTTAGCCCCACAGCTGCCTGCCATTCACGGGGTCCGGGGCCGGGCCAGCAGTCCTCCAGGCCAGGCGCGTAGAGCTCACCCAGCCACCCAGCGGGCTCCTGTGCGGGCACCCAGGGTCTCACGGACGCCCCGCTGGAGGCCGCAGCAGGTGCCATCGTCCCCCCGTCGCCTCCAGGTAAGGGTTTTCGTGCCAGGGGGATCGGGGCACCGGGGCGCCAGCGACATTACCTCAGAATTTACCTCAGAATGCCAGCTGCAGGGGAGTGGCAACAAGATGCAGGTATCCAGTTTAGTTGTCGTGTGTGCTCCTGAGGCATCTGGTGGGCCACTGTGAGTTACAGGAAGCTGGACTAGATGGGCCCTTGGCCTTATCCGGCAAGGCTGTTCTTTTGTTCTTTGACCCAGAATCAAAGTATCATAAAACAGAGGGGTACAAGGGGAAGGAGAACACGAAGTGCCTCATTTTTCATTCCTTCCTTTGGCGAGTGAGCATGAGACATATTGTGTGTTTAGCAGTTCTACCTGCTGCCAAGCAAAGCTTAGCGGGGTAGGAGTGGGACCTTGAGCAAGAGGACGGAAGAGCCGAAGCCAGCAAAAGCTCAGCTGCTGAGGGAAATGCTCACCATATGTCAGTAGCTGCATTGCAAATCATTTCTGGAATATGGCAGAAAAAAAGACGTCTTCCCCAACAGGAAGGCTTTCATAAGCACCTGCCCCCAAATGCAGTGGGCCTACATATGTCTAAATCCCAGGACTGGTTTTAATTTGCACACACAGCATGCAAGCCTTCCGTTGTAGCGCTTGCAAATAAAGGGCTCAAAATGATGCACATGCAAAAGAGATTTCTAAAAATACCTTTCAGAATTGTCTTCTAAAAATATCTGGATGTGCTTCTCAACCCAAACCTGATCTCTCATTCAGAGGTTTTATGTTTCACCTTCCTGACCAGCAGGGCTCAAAATCACCGTTGCCAACGTCAAACAGTGACTCAATGCATCTCGCTTTTTATGGCAGGATCTAATGGCTCCTGTGAGTATGCAGAGTTCTGACTTGAACCAAATCTGATCAGTGGTTCATCAAGCCCAGCACTGCACTAGCAGCTGTTTCCTATCCATGCTACCTGAAATCCTTGTGAAAGAGTGGCAGCTGAACCTGATACTTTTCATACATAAAGAGCAGTGATGTCATGCACCCACTACACACCACTACGCGAGTACCGGTTACTAGAAGTTGAGCTGGCCCCGCCCACTCAAAGCTGGCCCCTGCTATTTAACCAGGGAACAGTTGAAGCCAAATATGTATATACACATCTCTAGAAAGCAAAGCAATATAAGTTAAATAAACACTAACCACAAGCTGAAGTTATTACAAACATGATCACACCCATGGCAACAATCATGACATCACTTCTGGCTTATGATGTCACTTCCGGTGGGCGGACCCCGACAAGTGCCAATCAAAAGTGAGTACCTGTTCCTGAATCATTTGGATGACACCACTGATAAAGAGTCTGTTTTATCACTCAGGGCGCAATCCCACCCAGTGCCGGAATGGCAAGACCAGCCAGCCAGCGCCATATCTGACACTGCGTTGGGAAGGCTGGAGCCTCCCCGCAGCAAGGGGACATTCGCTTACATGGGGTAGGGAACAAATGTTTCCTTCCTCCGAGGAGGCTCCAGCAGCTGCCCCGAGCCCATAGGATACAGTGGCGGCCATTTTGGCACCGCTGTTCCTCTGGGCACCGGGCAGTTTAGGATTGGGCTATTACTCCACTGTCCACAGAACTTGTTGCCACAGACCTCTTTCAGAATGCTCTTCTAGGACAGTCCTTAAAGTATGTTTACATTACAATTGTGAAAGGATAGCAAAGTCGTGTCAGAGGAGCTAACAGCCATTGGTTACCATGGGTCTAACTGTGATGATGAGGGAACGTTGGTGTGGCATCTTTTAGGAATAGCTTTTTAGTCCAGTCAATATGTCATTAGACCCGGGACTAAGTCTAATAAAAGGTCTGTCAACTGTTCTTGTCAGTACTAGGTGTACTGATTGACAGGAAAAAAGTTTTTCAAAATTCGACCACCGGAAGTGGGTTATCTTCAAAATGGCAGCCGCAAACCATGACAATCGGCCAAAATCATGCTACCGTGTTATTTTTAAGCTCAGAAAAAGTCTAACCAAAGGTCTGTCAACTGTTCTTGTCAGTACTAGGTGTACTGATTGACAGGAAAAAAGTTTTTCAAAATTCGACCACCGGAAGTGGATTATCTTCAAGATGGCCAGACTTCAATTGACCGGACTATTTCTTTCTGTTCATGCTTGTCCTTCCTATTATGAGTACATGCTAAACATAGACTTCTGGATAACTTAAACACTAGCAGAGTTCAGCGGATGTCCCAGCTCACCAGCAAATTGTTTCTTGGCAAAAGACCACAATAACAAACGAGGCGTAGTACTTAGAAGTTAAGGCTTGTATTAGCAGATAAATTCCTCAGAGGATAAAGCAGGTAGCATAAGTCAGTAAAAACAGTCCAGGTCAGTAGATACATACATGTAGATAACAGCAGCAGCCTTAGTTGGTATTAGGCAAGAATAAGCAGTTCTAACCGCTTCTTCATAGACAAGTACACAGTTCCATAACTTACTGAAGTACATAAGGTAAGTTCACTTCTCACACAGAGAGTTCTCCTCACTTCATAATACTAGACAATAAAGGTAGTAGAGAGACAAGAGTAGAGCAGACAGGAGACTAGACTAGAAGAGTGATGAATGGCCCCACAATGTACTGCTTATATCCCACTCTAAAAGCAATCAGCTTCAGGTGAGTATAGCCCACATGCCAAAGATCACGTGCCTACAGCCTACAGGTGAGATGCATTATTACAAGTAATTGCTCTCTTAGCCAAATTCCTTAAACTACAAAAATTTCTTTAGGCTTGTAATGGCATTGCAACCAGGCGCGTACTTGGGCAAAACCGCGCCCAGGGCACGCAACGTTGTGACATCGTGGGGTGTGGCTTCTGTCTGCCATGGTGGGCAGAAGCCAAGCCCCGCCTCCTTGTTCTGCCAGGGGAGCCGCCGGCGCGCCTCCCATCTCGGGGCGCACGGTGGCGGCTTCCTTCCCCGGGCTGCCGCTCAAGTGCTTAAAGCGCCCCAGCAGCAGCCCGGGGGGGGGGGGGGAGCCGCCAGTGCGCCTCCCGGCTCGGGGCACACCGCGGCGTCCGCATCTATCTCAAATGAAACAGTCAAAGCCGGCGGGAGAGGACAAAAAAAAGAGAGCCGTCCAATAAATGATTCCTTGGGATAATGGGCAGGAAACAGAAAGCCACGCGCTTCTCTCACACGCCTGCCCCCCCTCCCCGGCCCGCACTACTACCAGGCAACCTCAGTGGCCGCTCGCGCTTCTGCCACACCTCCCTGCTCTGAAATAGTTACCTTTCAACGTGTTACGAGCCGGCGCCGGGTCCACGGCCCCCCCCCAGTGGTGTAATCTACTCACCAGTAGATGGTACGCTGGGCGGGACTTAGAGTGATCGACAGCCCGTCGACTCACTTCCGCTTTCTTTGCTCTCCCCGCGCGGCTTTCCCTCGCCTCGGAGGGACCGCCTGCTCGCCCAGGCACCTGGCGTGACCCCCCCTTCCCCCCTGGCGAGCAGGCAGTCCCTCTGAGGCGAGGGAAAGCCGCGCGGGGAGCGCGAAAAAAGTGGAAGTGAGTCGACGGGCTGTCGATCACTCTAAGTCCCGCCCAGCATACCGTCTACTGGTGAGTAGATGACACCACTGCCCCCCCCCCCCCGCTGTTTTTGGAAAAATGTAACGCCCACTTTTGCCCACCCTCGCCGTCTTCTCTATGGTTTTCGTCCACTAGAGCAGCCGCCTGTGACGTTTCCTCTCCGCTTCTCAGAGCCGGAAGTACCAGCGGACGGTGTGAGTTAGGAAGGTGGGGAGAGGAAGTGGATACACGGATAGAACCATGGTGGACGGAGGGGTGATGGCATGGCGGCTTCCTTCCCCAGGCTGCCACTTGAGTGTCACCCGGGAGAGGAGCTGCCGGAGCACATCCCAGCTCGGGGCGCGGGAGGGGGTGCAAATTTGCGGGCAGGGCGCCCCAGGGCTTGACTCCCTCCGCCTCTGACTGCAACCTGACACTTCCAAATCATGGCAGATAAGATGCAAAATTCTGATTTCTGAGGTAAATACTCTTGCCCTTTGTCTGGCTTATATTAAGCCAGACTTTTTCTGAATGTGTCTCATTCCAGTAGTCCCTTATGGATGCAAGAGCTTGTGATTCATCTACATCCCATTTTTTAAATAAAAAACCCCCCAATTTCTCTGTTTTCCCCATCTGGCAAAAAAACAACAAACAGCCATGGACTTTTCCAGAAATAAACAGCCCAGCCTAGTAAAGCTAATTAGTCTCTGTATAATAACAGGGCTGCTCAGGGATTGGTGGGAGGAGGGCAGGAGGAGGGCGGGACCGGGACGGGTCCAGGATTTGACCATAATAATAATAATAATAATAATAATAATAATAATAATAATACTTGTATTTAAATACCGTCTTTCTTAGGTCACCAGATTTCTCTAATTATAACTCAAGGAGGTTTACATAGGCAGACTTTATTCAGAAACCCAAAGGTTTTTACAATTTTTACAGAAACGTTCTATCTTCCAAGAACTACACACATACAGATGGATTTTTCTGGATTTAGTCTGTCTTTCTGGCAACCCGTTTGTCTTCTGCTGGCTGATAAGTGTCTTCCCTGCTCCCACCAGAGAAGCAGCTGACTTTGGCACAACTCCCCCTCACACAAGGCAGCCGGAGACAGCTCAGCTGTTAATCAGTCGCAATTTACAAGGTCTGCCGCTCACAGAGACTTCCGGTAGTCCTGAACTGGTGACCTTCAGATCTTCAGCTCTTATCTTCAGGCAAACGGAGGCATTAACCCTCTCGACTAAATCTTCTGCCCTCCAAATAAGGCCAAATCCTAGATCCGTTCAGGAGGCCACGCAGCCCCGATTCAGGCCGTGCGACCTCCTCAGATCTGCACAGATTCAAAGAGCCCATAGGGGAGGCTGGAGCCTCCCCTACAGTAAGGGAGCGAATGCTCCCTTGTCGTGGGGAGGCTCCAGCCCATCCTAAGCAGCGCTAGAATATGGCGCTGGCCCATCGGCCTTGCCAGTCCGGCGCTGCTTAGGATTACGCCCTGAGAAGCTAGCTTGGAGCCAGAACTTGTAGGACCTGCTTGGTCAGGATTTTTCTGTGCAGTCAGCTCACCACACACAGACTCACCTTGCAGCCCATGGGACAACCTTGACCTATATGGATTGTTATGTTGTTAAGAATACATACAGTGCAATCCAAGCCCTGGACTTGGACTGTTGCAAGCATGCCGTCAAGTGCAGTTGCGACGACTCGTGAGGAGGGGAAGCCCGTGCACGGACGTATGCTGGTTCCACATGCTGTGTCCCAGACCCGTCAGCGCCCAGGTAAGGCCAGCCAAATTTGGCCAGCTTGAGGGGTTGGGATGGTGGGAGGGCAGGGAAAGGAGGAGTGGGGCGGGGGGAGGCAAGGGGGAGGCGGGCCCATGGGCAGACCAGCCCAGGGAGGGGGTGGTGCCAGGATCCAGCACTTGGGCCAGATCCTAACCCTTGTCCGGGCTGAGCTGGCCCCAATCTGGCCGATTTTGGTGGCACAGATTTGAGCAGCCCCATTCAGCCCGCTGCTGTGTTACATGGGGTGAGGGGAAGTGGTGTCATTCTATAATGAACTAACGGAACGGTGGGCGGGACTTACCGCGTGATTGGCTGTGCGGTTCTGACGCGTCGCCACCGTTCCGAGCCCCGCGCGGGCACCCCTGGCTTCGGAGGGGGTGCCCGCTTGCCTGGGTGGCGCGCTGGGTGCTGCGGAGAGCCGCGGAGGGGTGCGCCACCCGGAAGAAGCCCTCTGCGGCGGAACAGCAGGCGGCGACGCGTCGCAGGGCCCCTGTCAATCAAGGGGTAAGTCCCGCCTGCATTCCGGTAGTTCATTATAGAATGACACCACTGGTGAGGGGAATCGATTCCTCTTGCCCTGGGTTGGGCTGCAGCCTGCCCCATTCCCGTGCTGGATATGGGCCAGGCCAAATGCTCTGCCTATTCCAGGACGGTGTTAAGATTGCGCCCTTATATATTGCTCAGCAAAAAGTAGTTCACAAAGTAGTTATAACATAACCAGGGGCAGCTCTAGCAGTGGCAGGGGCCCAATGCAGGGCATTCCCGCAGGGCCCCTCACCCTCCCCATGGGTGTTGTTTGTTTGGATTGTTTGTAGCAGAGTTGGGGGCTTGTGGACCCATTCAGCGCTTGCCTAGCGCGATCGGAGCGGAGGAACGAAGAGATCGCTACATTTCAATAACAAAGTCTTTTATTGGTTACAGTAGCGATAGCAAGAAAGCGAGAAGTTCTAATTGCCGGTCAGCAAAAGCCGGCGAAGGCTTGCCGCTCACAAGCGGCTTTTCAACGCATGTTGTTACATTCTGAATTACAGTCTCAGTCTCAGTTTCAGTAACAGCAAGAAGAGTGCGCACACAGTAAAAAGTACAAGTTATATGGGAACAAAGGGGTGTAGCCAGAGCATGTCTGGTAGGTGGGTACCTGAAGACCCTTGTGCCCCATGTTAACCAATGGGGTAACCCTTTGAGCATCATGATCTCATGAGAAAGTGGATGTTTGCTAGCCAGCGCTTCCCGTGAGAAACTTTGCCTGCTTATGTTACACTAACTAAAGGGAGTTCAGCTACTGTGTAGCAGATTGCACTAACAAGCTGGGAAGCTGAGCACCTCAAGGACACGCAGGTGCTCTATCTGATTTGGAGACGGAGAGACGGAATGCCAGTTTCCACTAGTTCTGGAGTGTGTGGTGTGAAACTGCAACACCCCCCCATTACGTCTCGGAAGTCATCCTTTGGCGCCAAATCTAACATTTGAACTGCTTGTTTGAATTGTGGCGCAGGAAGTGCTTTGGTCAGGACATCTGCGATGTTCTCCTGCGATGGACAGTAAAGCACGTCAATGTCTCCGTTTTGGACTGCTTCTCTGACATGTTTATGCTTTATGTCAACATGCTTAGAGTGCATCCGGATTCGTTCTGACCCAGCAATCTTGATTGCGGACTGGTTGTCCATCCAGATCCGGATTGGATTTGTTTGTGGAGCATCCAAATCCGACATCAATTGCCTGAACATGTGTAGGTAGTTGGTCACATGACTCAGGGCTGTGTACTCACTCTCTAGAGTAGAACACGCGACAGTCTTTTGCTTATGTGACCCCCAATCTATCACGCAATTCCCAAGGCGTATGGCATAGCCTGTGGTGGATCTCCTTGTGTCATCCCCCCCAAAGTCACTGTCTGCAAAAACTTCCAATTGCAGTGCTCCTTTTGGGGTGATGTGGTACTTGTGTTTACTTGTGCCTTTCAAGTACCTGAGGATGCGTTTCAAGGCTATCCAATCTGCCTGTGTGGGATTTGCAGCTTTTCTGCTCAGGTGATTGACTGCAACGCTAATGTCTGGGCGCATCCAGCACGCTAGATGTGTGAGTGAACCCAACAGTGAAAGAAACATGTTCTGGTTTGGAAATGGTGCAGACTCTTCTGCTTTTTCCCCTCTCCCCACCACTATTGGAGTTGATACAACCTTGCAGTCTTGCATGCCCCATATCTGGAGTAGATCGTGGATCTTTTTCTCCTGACTGAGGAGAAAACCGGCACTGTCAGCTGTGCGTTCGATCTCCACCCCTAGGTATTGGTTGACAGGACCAAGACATTTAAGTGTGAATGCCTTTTGAAGTTGTAGTGTGATCTGATTGATCTGTTGTTGTGTTTTTGTGAGGACCAGCAAATCATCAACAAAACATAACAGAACACATAATTTTTCTCCTTTTCCCCTTTTGAAAAGGCATGGATCAGCTGTGGAGGGGCTGAACCCCAATTTTTGCAGCTGCTCTTTAAGGCATAAGTGCCAGCTCCTCCCACTTTGTTTCAAACCATAAACCGCTTTCCTGAGGCGAAAATGTGAGTAATCGCTTTGCACACCTGGAGGTATTGTAATGTATACCTCTTCCTGCAGGTCTGCGTGCAAGTAAGCCGTCCCAACATCAAAATGGTGAACTTGGAAACCTTTGCTGGCGGCTACGGCAAGCGCGGCGCGTAGCGTGGTGGCTGAGAGTGTGGGTGAATAGATTTCCTCGAAATCTACACCTGGAATTTGTTTACAGCCACGGATCACTAAACGGGCTTTCTTTAACGGCTCAGCACCTTCCCGATCCTTGAGAACAAACACCCATCTGGAATCAATCGCGTGTTTTCCAGCTGGTAATGTTGCTGGCTCAAAGACCCTTAAGTCGTGCATTGCCCTCAATTCAGTTCGAATAGCTTGTAGCCATTCTTCCTTCTGGGCTTGCGGTAACTCCATTACATCTTGGTATGTCTGAGGTACCTTTCCTACCTCTACCTGGTAGGTTAATCTTTGGGGTGGGACCCCACGCAAAGCCCTTGGAGGAAGGATGCGTCTGTTCGGAACAGCTTGTTCCGGTGTAGCTTCCTCTGAAGACGTGCTTGTATCTAACCCTGGAGTGGCCCCCCCCTCTTCCAGCAGCCTGTCAGAACGTGCTGGTGTGGCAGGAGTTGGTGTGGATGCTGGTTGATCGGGAATGCTTTCTAATCTTGCCTCCCCCCCATTTTCTGCAGCTTGTGTGGGGATGCTGACTGTTCTGTCAGCATGATCTGGCAGCAAACTTTGCTCAGAGAAATCATAAGAGTTAGATATTGTGACAGTTTTGTGGTCAGGATTGAGGAATTTGAGCGCTTTGCAATTCGGTTCAAACCCAATAAACTGCAGCCGCCTGGCACGCGGGTCATCTTTTCTGCGTGTTTCCCGATCTGCATGTACAAAGGCGTATGATCCAAACGTCTTTAGAAATGCAAGATTGGGAGGTTTGCCAAACAGCTTGGTGTAGGGGACCCCGTCAATCGAACGGTGGTAAACTCGATTTGAAATAAATACAGAATATTTCATCGCTTCTCCCCACAACCCTTTGGGTAGTTTTGACTGCTCCATTAGCGCTCTGACCATGCCCTGGAGCTCACCATTTTTCCTCTCTGCAACCCCGTTATGCTCTGGGGTGCGGGGGGCGGTGAGCTGGTGGGTAATGCCCTGTCTTTCCAACCATTGAGACATCTCCCTACTCAAAAATTCACCTCCCCGGTCGGTTTGAATCGCCACTAGATGATGGCCAAACCGCCTTTCCGCCCACCTGACCCAATTGCGGATTTTATTAGCAGCTTCAGACTTCTGGCGCAATAAATATGCAAAACTATACCTCGTAGCATCGTCCACGAGCGTAAGAACATACTGCGCCCCCCCTGCTGTCTTCTTCATAGGGCCGATTAAGTCCATGTGCACCAGCTGTAAGGGGGTTTGAGTCTGGCGGTTGCTGAACTTCGGGATGGATGCGCGATGCGATTTAGTCAGTTTACACACATCACAGTCCACAAAAGCATCGCAATCTTTTAAGTCCATTCCGTGCACAAGTTCAGCTGTCTTCCTCACATAGTCATGATTTAGATGTCCTAGTCGCAGGTGCCACAAATGTCCACAGGATCGGTGCCTTGGTTGATTGAAGCACACAGTTGCCTGTTGATTCCCTGTCGTCTCCGCTCCAAGCACGAACAGCCGATACACTCGGGGGACAGCCACACAAAGATTCCCCCTCTCAAGTGCGCAGACGTCGTCTTGGAAAGTCACTTTAAATCCATCTCCTTGGAGGGTGCCAAGGCTAAGCAGATTCCTCGACATTGTTGGCACACATAGCACATTCTTCAAGGTAGTCTGCAGTTGTGGCAGGAAAACCTCTCCAGCGCATTTTACTGGCGCTGTTGTTCCGTTTGCGAGTGCGACGGTTTCACGATCCGTCTCGCACCTACTCGTGAGTAAGTCAGCGGAAGTTACAATATGGTGGCTTGCTCCCGAGTCCAACAACCAGGATCCTCGCGTGCGCCTACCTTCCGTTGAGCCCACGAAAGCGATACTCGCTTTGGGATGTTGTGCCTGGGGCTTTGGAAACTGTCCTTGCCCCGTGCCCTGCTTACCTTGGGGCTTTTTCTCCTTTTTAGAGCCTCCTTTCTTCTTGGCACACTGGTATGCGAGATGTTGAGTTGATCCGCACACATAGCACTGTCTCGCACTGGCGCACACTTGCGCCTGGGACTCATTCCTGGGCTGCTGCTGCTTTTTTCCAGAAATGTTGTTTTTCCCCTTTCGGAATTCTCGCTCCCTCTGATTGTCTTTCCTTTTGTCCGCTTCCTCGAGAAGCCGTGCGACGACAAGGGTGACAGTCAGTTGTGCTGCAGGGATAGATTCCAAAGTCAGGGTAAACATGTCCCAAGTCTCATCCAGGGAATTGAGGATCGCAAAAACTTTGAGCCTCTCCTCAACACGTTCCCCGATTGCCTCAAGATCTTTGAGGTTTTGCTGCATTGCTCTTAGGTGGACCCGCAAGTCTCCTCCCGGTTCAAGACGCGACCTCCACAACTTGCGTGTCAGAACCATGCTGGAAGTCAGGGATGCACGTGCAAACAACTCTCTTAATGTGGTCCAATAGTCCATAGCATGTCCAAGATCTTGAACATAGACTAAGAGATCTTCAGAGATTGCAAGACCGATGGTCGCCTTTGCCTTCCTGTCAGCTGCTTCTTCTGCAGGGTTCGTGGGAAGCGCTTGAGTGCGCTGCCAAAGGTCGTCTTTTTCCAGCAGCAACCGCATCTTGTGTGCCCATTGCACATAGTTGCTGTCGTTGAGAAGCGGAATGGCAATGAAAGGCGCCGTCGGGGCGGCGGGAGGTTGCTGCGCCATCCCGGCTCCGGGCGCAGCGGGCTGCAACGGTGGAACTTGAGGTGGTATCAGAGGGATGAAAGGACCTTGTCCTGGGACGAGCGGCGGCGGTCGCGAGCCTCCGGTGAGGGAAAGAAAGGTCCGCTCTCCTCACTTTCCCCGGATTGCTCGGGTTCTCCTGAGTCGCCAACGTCCTCTTCCCCCGCGCCGTCTCCGAGGTCTTCCTCTGTCTCCTCCTTGACTCCACCAGTTGCTCCTTCCTCATCAGACATCTGTCAGGACGTCTGCGAGTGTAGGGATGCAGCCACATTCACAATTCAGTCTCTGCTCCATGGATCGGGTCCGCGGCAAACCCCTGCAGGGTTACGGCTGAATCTCCCATAACCTGTTGTTTGTTTGGATTGTTTGTAGCAGAGTTGGGGGCTTGTGGACCCATTCAGCGCTTGCCTAGCGCGATCGGAGCGGAGGAACGAAGAGATCGCTACATTTCAATAACAAAGTCTTTTATTGGTTACAGTAGCGATAGCAAGAAAGCGAGAAGTTCTAATTGCCGGTCAGCAAAAGCCGGCGAAGGCTTGCCGCTCACAAGCGGCTTTTCAACGCATGTTGTTACATTCTGAATTACAGTCTCAGTCTCAGTTTCAGTAACAGCAAGAAGAGTGCGCACACAGTAAAAAGTACAAGTTATATGGGAACAAAGGGGTGTAGCCAGAGCATGTCTGGTAGGTGGGTACCTGAAGACCCTTGTGCCCCATGTTAACCAATGGGGTAACCCTTTGAGCATCATGATCTCATGAGAAAGTGGATGTTTGCTAGCCAGCGCTTCCCGTGAGAAACTTTGCCTGCTTATGTTACACTAACTAAAGGGAGTTCAGCTACTGTGTAGCAGATTGCACTAACAAGCTGGGAAGCTGAGCACCTCAAGGACACGCAGGTGCTCTATCTGATTTGGAGACGGAGAGACGGAATGCCAGTTTCCACTAGTTCTGGAGTGTGTGGTGTGAAACTGCAACAATGGGCCCCCCGCTCACCCAGAAAAGCACTTGTGGTGCTACGCGTGGCACCTGGAAATAGTTGGTGGTGACATTATGACATCACAGCCAACTGCTTCCTGGGGGCCCCTTTTGGGCCAGGCAGGGGCAGGAGCAGGTGGGAGGGCCCAAAGTAAAGCTGCTCTGCTCACCCCACTGACCTACAGCCCATAGAGATCCTGTCGGCTGCTGCAGCTATATGCTTTCTGTGCTGGTACAGGGCCCCTCAAAGTGAGGTGTTTTTAGGCCTTCCGGAGGCCTAGAAGGCATTCTATTGTATGGGCCTGTAAATGTCCTAGTTTCCCCGAGAAATTGGCAGTGACATTTTAAGGCCCAAGGAAGTCTTAGAAGCAAAATGAAGGGTGGTAATGGGAGTGAGGGTGCAATCCTAAACTGAGTTAGGCCGGCATAAGCTAAGCCAGCAAAGTTTGGCCAGCACAAGCGACGCTGTAAAATATGTTTGGACAACTCTGAGTCAGAGGACAGCACACAGACGAGAGCCGTCCTCCCTGACTCCAAGAGTGGTCCAAAGACACTTTATGGTGGCCCTTGTGCCGGCCAAACTTTGCTGGCTTAGTTTATGCCGGCCTAACTCCAGTTTAGGATTGCGCTCTGAGTTGTGGTGGCACCCCTGGGTGGCGCCCCAGGACATTTGTCCCCATGACTCCCCAGTGCAGAGACCAACATTGAAAGGAGAACTTATTTTCGAAAAGGGGGACCTTTATTCTTTGTCTTTGAACATTAAAACTGGCTATGGCTATGTGAGAAATCCTTGCCTCTTGCACAGAAGGAATTATTAAGATATTGCTGTTCATTCAATCACCGATGTGCCATACTGAGACTTGCATTGTGTCCCCTCTCCTGCTCCAAAAAATGCATCCAGAAAAGCATGATGTAGTCCCAAGTTTCTACAAGAACTATCTAGCAGGGGAAATTCCCGTTTGTAAATTCATACTTTACAAAAGCTTCTCTGTAAAGTAGCTTTCTCAAGTGAGACAAACTGCCACCTTAGACAAACACAGGAAGCATGTGGAAATAGGCAGGAGTGAGGATTTAAATATTGCTGGGGCTCGTCGGTTCAACTCAGTCAGGCCATTGCTTCAGTGGCTACACTGGCTGCCAGTTTATTTTCAGGCCAAGTTTCCCTGCTAACTGGGCAAGAGGCACTTTTCCAAGTCGTGTTCCTCTTCTGTCTGGCAGGGGGAGAGCAGTTGTCCCTCTTCACCTCTGCGCAGTGCCTTTTCTAGTGGCTGTTGCTGGTGGCATTCTGCATTGTTTTAGATTGTGAGCCCTTTGGGACAGGGAATTATTTAACTTTATGATTGCTACTTGCCTGTAAACTGCTTTGTGAACTTCGTGTTGAAAGTGGTATATAAATACTATTGACTGATTGAATTCAAAGTACTAGTTTTGACTTTACAGCTTGGGTCCAAGACCTTTACGGCTTGGGTCCGGGGTATTTGAGGGACCGTCTCCTTCCATACAATCCTACCCATGCTCTTAGGTAATCGGGGGGGGGGGCTGTTGACTGTGCCACCACCAGGTGAGGTGAGGAGGATGGCAGCCAGAAAAGGGCCCTTTCGGTGGTGGCTCCACAATTGTGGAATACCCTCCCCTTAGAATTAAGAATAGTTCCCTCTTTGGCAATCTTTCGGCAGAGTCCTAACACTTTTTTATTTAAAGAAGCTTTTAGCTGCTGGCATTTTTAACTGCAACTATGGGGTCCATTGGGGCCTGGTCGTTTTTTAAATTTTAGTTTTTAATGCTTAACGGTTTCAATGTTACTGTTTTAATTGTTTATCTTTGTATTGGTTAATCTGATTTTATTGTTTATCATTTTAATATTGTGAGCTGAGGTGGTTTCCCTTGCTCGGCTCTGCATGAGGCAAGACAAAGCACAGCAGCATCTGATTGGTGCATAGGTGGTGCATACGCATAGATGCATATCTGGGTGTTTTCTGAGTCAAGTTTCTTCCAGCTGGCCATTCGGCACTCAATGCAAGATGAACACTTTTCTTTCATTCTCTGATCAAAGGGGTTGAGAACAAATGAAAAGAGCAGTCTAACAGCCCAATCCTATTCATGTCTACTTGGAAGCAAGCCCTATTGAGTTCAGTGTGGCTTACCCCCAGGGAAAGTGTTATCGGATTGCAGCCTAAGATAACGTGGGGAGGGGAGGGAACCTTTACAATAAATCCAAGTCTTGTCCCAAAGGCTTGCCTTATAAACATGACAAATGCCATCACAAATAATTAGGCTGATATTTGCTCCTAGTTACAATCGCCTTTTTAAAACTTTTGAGTCTTATTGGAGACTGTTTAAGAGGATGACACATATCACAAGTCTGCCTTGGGGACTTATTAGATCGGTTATATTTCTGGTTGGGATTTGCTGGCCTGTTTCCAACAGAACTGTCCAAACCCTAGCCCTCCTCGAACATACAGTATTCGATCTGACACCTTGAGGGAACGGTGGGTATTGTTCCTTCCAAGGTGAGCACTGGCACAGCTGTGCACCTCTGCAGCACAGAGTTCAGCAACTTGGAAGTTCAGAGATGAGATGATGACAAAAGAGGTCTGCACACTAGCACAGACCCCTTAGAATAGTGTTATTCAAACTGTGGGTCGGGACCCACTTAGTGGGTCTCAGAAAGCTAGGAGCAGCCATCTTTGAAACTGCAGACCTTACTCTTGCTATACCCCTTTTGTGAGTGTTAACAGTTGAATTTTTAAGTGAGATTTTTTAAAATTTTGTTTTTCGTTCAGTGCTTTTAAATAATGTTTTGTCCTAATTTTGCTTTCTGTCAAAGGTGTCTTATGGTTGTGCATTTGCTTCAGTCCAAGGATGCCAATTTACATTCTAGAAGTGTCATTTGATTACATCACACTGACAGCACTTTCTGCTTGATTATGTCACTTCCTGCTATGACAAAACTTCCATATTAATGACATCACTTCCGGTGGGTCCCGACACAAGTGCCATTCTAAAAAGTGGGTCCTGGTCTAAAAAGTTTGAGAACCACTGCCTTAGAGGGAAGCATAAGTATCCTTGTGGGGGGAAGCACAAGTATGTTGTGGTGCATGTTGAAATGTTCTTGACTATTTACAGTATATGGAATATAAATGTACGGATGAGGGTGTTCTTGAAAATTGGTTGAGCACATAGTTAACTGTTAACA
This sequence comes from Lerista edwardsae, assembly GCA_029204185.1. NCBI lineage: Eukaryota > Metazoa > Chordata > Lepidosauria > Squamata > Scincidae > Lerista > Lerista edwardsae. Next base: position 16,871 of record JAJKFI010034425.1, on the reverse strand, counting down.
CCAGATAGGAAGCCATCAAAGTGGAATCAAGCCTAAGCAATAATTCTTTTGGAGGGTTTAGTTGTGATCCCTCCTAGCATTAAAAAGTGGTCATATATGTTTCTGTATTTATTTAGAAGATTTATATCTCACCTTTCCCACTCAGGTTCAAGGCAACTTACAATAAAAGCAAACAAAAACAGTGAAACAATAACTAATACAATGATTTAAAAAATACAAAATAGAACAGCAGCAGCAGAACATCAGTACAGCAGGTGAAATGACCAGGCACAAAAAGACACAAAGTATAACTGACATACAAAATTATGCATGGAAGGGATAGAGTCGATAGAGGGATATTCTTTTCCCTCTCTCAAAACACCAGAACCAGGGGGCATCCGCTAAAACTGAGGGTTGGGAGAGTTAAAACAGATAAAAGAAGTACTTTTTTACCCAGCGGGTAGTTAATCTGTGGAACTCTTTGCCACAGGAGGTGGTGATGGCATCTGGTCTTGATGCCTTTAAGAGGGGATTGGACAGATTTCTGGAGGAAAGGTCCATCGTGGACAATGATGGATTGTGCAACCTCTTTACAAAGGTGGTGGGCTACTGGTACCGGGTGCAAGGGAGTGGCAACAGGATGCAAGCATCTTGTTGTCTCATGCCTCCCTGGGGCACCTGTTGGGCCGCTGTGAGATACAGGAAGCTGGACTAGATGGGCCTTTGGCCTGATCCAGCAGGGCTCTTCTTATGTTCTTATACTGTATGTTCTTATAACCAGCAGGAATAGGGTATTCAAACAAAAATCCTATTAAAGAAGGAAAGCACATTGAAAAAGAAAAGTTTTGAGGTGTTGTCAGAAGTCTAGCAGGCAGGGAGGTGTAATTCTACTGAGACGGAGCTCCATACCGATGGTGCCACCACAAAGAAGGCACTGCTCCTGGTCTCTGCCCATCTGAATTCCTCCAGAGGCAGCACATCCCACCCACTTGACTTCAGGGTATGGGCCAGTTTGTACAGGAAGAGACTGTTCCTCAAATACTCTGGTCCCAAAGATCCAGCACTCTGAATTATACTTGGAAATGAACCAGCAGCCAGTGTAGTCACAGGGCAGTGGTCAGACATTCAGACTGCAGAGCCAATGCTGCTGCATTCTGCACTAATTTCAGTTTCTGAACAGTCTTCAGGGGCAGTCCCACATAGAGCACATTACAGTAGTCAAGACGATATCACCTGGACCACTGTAGTAAGGTTCAATTATCTTAAGTACAATAGAAAACTGGTGCACCAGCCTGCACTGGACAAAGGCCCCATGGCCACAGATTCAAGAGCAAAGAGAACTGCAAGCTGCAAACCTGCTTTTGCAGTGAACAGGTTGACAGTCCAGCACCTGAGTTGTGGTTTTCCCTTACTAAGAACACCTTTGTTATGTCCTGATTTTCTGTTAGATTGTTAACACACATACAGACCCTTCCCGCCTCCTTACAACACTCCAAGATTTCAACCCCTTCCCTGGCATTAAATGGTAAAGAGAGATACAGCTGGGTGCCATCTGCATATTGATAACACCCAACTCCAAATCCTTGGATGACCCCTTCCAGCAGTTTCATGTAGATGTTAAACAATATATTTAATTTCAATACACTCTCTTGGTGTCGTGATTAGAGGACTGGTTTAAATATGTGAAGACCCAGACTCAAGGCTCCAATAGCCCCAAAGCTTGTTGGGCAACGTTGGGGCCAGCCATGGTCCCTCAGTCTAGCCGCCTTCACAGGGCTGTTGTGAGATAAAGGCATGAAAGACACATGAACTCAGAAGAATCCTGGACCCCAGAAAGGCAGTATACGAAGTTATAATTCTACAGTATGTATCATGCATTGTTCTGGGAATAAGTTCCACTGAATGGGAATAAACAGCCAGCTTTCTTTTATTGACTTTTTCTCATTGAAACCATTTCCCCACCCACCCCACCCCTCTCTCAATAGTGGACAGAGATCCTAGTAGACCCACTGGGAATGCTGTTGGTTGACACAGGATAAGGGAATGGGGTAAGATCCCCGAGAGATCTCTGGCTGCTTCCCCAGCCCCATAGGATACAGCAACAGCCGTTTCAGTGCCACTGTAGTCCTGGGTGTTAGGGGAAGCATAGGACAGAGCCAGTGATGTCATGCAGGGGGTACGTGGGGGTACGCGAGTACCGGTTCCTAGGATTACGGCTGGCCCCGCCCATTCGCCCGCCCACTTGTCAACTCCGCCCCCTGCAACGTTTGAATTTCCTGCATGTTTGAGTTGCCTGCATGTTCTCAGAGCCAGGCAGGCAGGCAGCGAGCGGAGCCTTGCCTTGCCTTGCCACTGAAAAATGAGCTGCTCAGGGGTTGCTCTCGAATACTTTTGGAACTGTTGGGTCACTTTAACATGATGCCAGTCCTCCTTAACATGTTCTGGGGGTGCTGTGGAATACTGTTGCAACTGTTGGGTCAGTTTAAAATTGTCTGAGGCCTCAAAAAGGGCTTTTTTCATGTCACTTCCTGCCATGACATCACTTCTGGCTTATGACATCACTTCCAGTGGGCGGGTCCCGACACATGCCAAACAAAAATGAGTACCTGTTCTTAAATCATGTAGATGACACCACTGGACAGAGCCACAACCAGCTCAAAGCACACTGGGGTGGGACAACATCACCATGCCCCTAGTGCTGCTGCTCCGCCCCTGTGTCGCCTGGCCATACCCCTAGCACCCAGAATTGCTCCATTTAGGGGTGATCCAGATACAAGGGAGGGCCAAAAAGCTTGCCACTTTCCTCCCCATGCTATACCCCACCACAACCTGTGCTCGCTGCTCCCTCCTCTTGGCACCACAACTACGCCTCTGGCATAGGATTGGGACATAAATTTGGAAGCCAAATTTTGCTTGCTAGGTAGGCTCTTAGTAGCCTACCTGAAGTTAGGCCAGCACAGTTAGGCCAGCACAAGGGCCACAGTAAGTGCATTTGGAGCACTGTCGGAGTCAGGAAGGATGGCATACATCCGTGTGCTGGCCTCTCTGACTCCAAGAGTGCACTTTACAATGGCCCTTGTGCTGGCCTAACTCCAGGACAGGATTGCTCTCTAGAGGACAGGACATCCAGGGCAGCATTTTCAAAAATGTTGCCAGTTCCATCTCCAGGGCCAGCAAGATACAGTAGGTAGAGCTGAGGGCTCTCAACACAAGACTCCCCAGAAAATAAAGCATTTGGAAGCTTTTTGCAAACCTCTCACCGAATACCCAGAAATCTGCTTCTTCTTTGCAGGTGCTCCATTTTGGCCAGAATCATTCCTACTCCTTGAGCCTCCTCATGACAACTGTATCTCCTTAGCAAGTCGAATACCTCCTCCCTCCAACAGAATCATTATCAAAAGAATTTCAAAATGTTTTGGTTTGGAGGAAACAAGGACATATCACCTAATTCCCTGTTCCACCCACACACGACATGTGCTAGTCTAGGCTGTGTTAGTATACAGAACGATATGCAACATTGATGAACACCAGCTGCCATGAGATCTGTGAAGGATCATTTGCTTAGGTGTTTTCCTCTGTGTCTGTGTTTACAGCTGGTGCATTTTTTAAAAGGTCAGGCTGGTTTGGGAGAGTCCATGGAGACCCCATTATAATTACACAGAACACTTGCTAATCCACACATCGACAGTGCGTGCTGAATTTAAAGAGAAAGGAGATCATACGCAAAAGCTCTTGTGGGGATCGTATTCAGCCCAAACCAGCAAGCCTGTAGCTTGTGGAATACACAAAGGGCTTCTGCTGGCTTTTCACCATCATGAAAAGGGGGTCCTTCTGGAATGCAGTGAAAGACCCCAGAAGTATACGCACGTAGCACCTGCAACATCCATGTGGTAAGACACTCTCAGAAGGGACGAAACAGAAGAGACCTAAGAAACTCAAAGGGGGGGGAGATGCAAGAAGAAATGGAGGCCCAAAGGCAGAGATGTGGGCAGCGATGGGATCTACAAATGACCTGGGGGAAAGCTGGGCGGGACTTAAGCGGGGCTTCCACGTGATTGGCTGCCCGTCCGCAGCGTTCTGCAGCTATCCGGGCCTCGGGGGGGCTGCCCCCTGGTTAGCGTGCCCCACCGCTGCTCGCCCAGGTACTGGCGCGACCCTCACCCGTCCTCCACAGCGAGCAGGAGCCCCCCCCCACGGCCAGGGCAGCTGCGGATCGCCGCGGACGGGCTGCCAATCACCCGGATGTCCTGCCTAAGTCCCGCCCAGCATTTCCCCAGGTCGTTTGTAGATCCCATCGCTGGATGTGGGTGGCAGTAAACTTTACACACTGGGCTTTCTGCTGGGGGCAATAGGAAGCCATGATGGGTATGTGCAACCTCCTGGTTTTAGAAGTAGGTTAGGTCAGAATGCCAGGGGCAAGGGAGTAGCAACAGTATACAGGCATCTTGTTGTCATGTGTGCTCCCTGAGGCATCTGGTGGGCCACTGTGAGATACAGGAAGCTGGACTAGATGGGGCTTTGGCCTGATCCAGAAGGGTTCTTATGTTCTTAAGGCCCAGACTGTGTTGCAAGTTATTATTTACCTCAGAATTTTTACCTCAGAATGCAAGATACAAGGGAGTGGCAAGAGGATGCAGAGATCTTGTTGTCTCACGTGCTCCCTGAGGCATCTGGTGGGCCACTGTGGGATAGAGGAAGTTGGATTAGATGGCCTGATCCAGCAGTGCTCTTCTTATGTTCTTGGGCACTGACTGGTGAATAGAGAAAATAAGGTTTATTGGTATGAACGATGTACTGACAACCATGGTTTGAGGGAGCAACAGAAGCTGTCGTCCACCCCCACCCCCACCCCAGGCCTTGTCTGGATTGGGATCATGGCAGGGGGAAAGGGCATGGTCCCCATGCTATGTCCCAATCTTCAGGGAGGTGCACTCTACCTTCTCATAAGGAAGAACAAGAATGTCAGTTTAATGTAACATATAATTTGACCCTGTTTTTCACACTCTAAGGGTGCAATTCTAACCTGGAGTTAGGCCAGCACAGTTAGGCCAGCCACGTTTGGCGGGCACAAGAGACACTGTCAAGTATGTTTGGACCACTCTCGGAGTCAGAGAGGGCAGCACACAGACATGCACCATCCTCCCTGACTCTGAGAGTGGTCCAAACGCGCTTTACAGTGTCCCTTGTGCCAGCCAAACTTTGCTGGCCAAACTGTGCCAGACTAACTCCAGGTTAGGATTGCGCCCTAAATTTTAGTCACATCAGCTTCTGAACATGCTTTTCTGATGATTTAGCTCCAGGAAGAGTGATGTGAAGCCAGTAGATGTCAGCTGCAGAGAATGCAGGCCTCCCAGAAGACCACTATCCCAGTTGTGTGAAGGGCAAAGAACTGCACAAGGGGGGAGAGGCAGGGGATTGATTTGCAAGCTTCCAAAAGGGAAGAGAGGAGAGCTGAGCTCAACAGAAACCATCTTGCTGATTGTAGCAGAGACGGCAAACAGGTTTGCAAACTCTAGAGGTTGCCTTGCAAATTAATCCCATGAAATCACTCTTACAAAAAAAAAAACAACCCAAAAAAACACCAACCTACATGAGTTTGTCCTTCCTCTCTATACTTCGAAAAGCTTCAGAAAAAAAGGTCAGGATTTTAAAGCACGTGTCCTGATATACACGCACACCTAGCAGTTGCTGTTTAGAAAGGCCAGATTCTGTTTTACGATAGCTGCCCCTTGAAAATCACTGTCCCAAGGTTGTCTTTTAATTTTTGTTTCCAACATGGAGACACATACAGTCAAGTTCTACAGGTTTAAACTTCCTCCTTCAGGTTCTCCTGAAGTTCTAACGAGGGCAGAGATGCCACTTGACATGCATGCATATTGCACTCATGCATGTGAAAATTCACGTGTGGGCAGAAAACACCAGTCCAGTCCTCCTCTTGCTCCTTTGTCGTAACCCAGATGCCAAAGAGTGCTGGGGGATGTATTTTAGGGTGGAATCAGTGGTGTTATCCTACCAGAATGCTGGGCGGGACATCCTGGTGATCGACAGCCCGCCTGTCGCGTTCCGCAGCATTACGCCGTTTGCGTAACCAATTACGCCACTTGCGTACGTTACGCAAATGGCGTAACGCTGCAGTACGCGACGGGCGGGCTGCCGATCACCCGGATGTCCCGCCCAGCATTCCGGTAGGATAACACCACTGGGTGGAATCCTAACCGGGGTTAGGCCGGCACAGTTAGACCAGCAAAGTTTGGCCGGCACAAGTACAGTAAAGTACATTTGGACCACACTTAGAGTCAGAGAGGCCAGCACGCAGACGTGTTCCATCCTCCCTGGCTCAAAGAGTGGTCCAAATGTGCTTTACAGTGGCCCTGGTGCCAGCCAAACTGTGCTGGCCTAACTCCAGGTTAGAACTGCACCCTCAGTTGCAAATGCTCTAAAGCAGTGTTTTTCAAACTGTGGGTCAGGACCAACTAGGTGGCTCACCAGCCAATTTCAGGTGGGTTGCACAGCCACCATTGAAAGATGCAACACTGGAAAGAAGGGAGGGCTGTGTGGTTATTTTGCTTTTGTCTAGGTTGTAAATTGACTTTTTTTCCCCTTTCTGATTCACGTTGCTATTGGAAAATGGCTCAGAAATAACCCAGCTTCTTGCTGCATTCCCAGGAAAGCAGCAGACTCTGGCATTACAATGATTAAACTTCTGGCCATGACATCACTTCTGGTGGATCCCAGATAGATTATCATTCAAGTGGTTCCTGGTGGAAAGGGTTAAAACCAGCGGTGTTATGCTGCCGGAATGGTGGGCGGGACATCCGGGTGATCGACAGCCCGCCCGTCGCATTCCACAGCGTTACGCCGTTTGCGTAACGTACGCAAGTGGCGTAATTGGTTACGCAAACGGCGTAACGCTTCGGAACGCGACGGGCGGGCTGTCGATCACCCAGATGTTCCGCCCAGCGTTCCGGCAGCATAACACCGCTGGTTAAAACAACACCACCACTGGGACTGGATTCCAGGAAATGGCCAGACATCAGGAGAAGCCAGGGGAAGCAAGTCATTTCGTGACTCCCTGGTGTGTGTGTGTGTGATTGGTATGCTCATAATTGTTCTTTGTGGAGCTCAGCACAGTGTAATCCGATGTGCAACGTCACGTGTACGACCTCCAAACGATGCACAGGAATGTTTGTGCTCTTATATGCAAATCCTGTAAGTGAGAGTTCTAGTTTGCTCAGTGCAGTACTACCTTAGGTAGCGCTCCCCGCAGTTCTTGGCGAGGGCTGTGAGTTGGAAGCAGGAGCTGCAGCTGGAGGGGTTGCTGGAGGCGGTTTCTTTTAGCTTTGCTGTCCCAGGTTAGTTCACGTTCCATGGCAGTGCAGGGAAGGGTGTGTCCTTCTTGGTTTGTCTGCACGGCTAGCAGGAAGTGCTGCGGGAGAAGTAGAGTTTAAGTAGAGTTTAAGAGAGAAGAGCAGACTAGGGGGAAAGAGCAGAGAGGAAGAGAGCCTCAATTTCCTTTCAACTACATTAGGTATAAAAATCCTGGTTAAGGAGGAGAAGGTATAATTTTTTTAAAGCAAATACAGTCAGTCCTCATTATCCGCTAGGGCAGGCCTCTCCAAACCCCAGCCCAGGGACCAGATGTGGCCCTCAGAGAGCCTCTATCCAGCAACAGCAAACCTCTGGTCCAGTGATGTCATGCAGGGGGTACGCGAGTACCGGTTTCTAGGATTACAGCTGGCCCCACCCATTCGCCCGCCCACTCATTGACTCCGCCCTCTGCAACATTTGAATTTCCTGCATGTTTGAGTTGCTGCATGATCTCAGAGCCAGGCAGGCAGGCAGGCAGCGAGCGGAGCCTTTCCTTTCCTTGCCACTGAAAAATGAGTTGCTCTGGGGTTTTAACATGATGCCAGGCCTCCTTAACATGTTCTGGGGGTGCTGTGGAATACTGTTGCAACTGTTGGGTCAGTTTAAAATCATCTGAGGCCTCAAAAAGGGCTTTTTTCATGTCACTTCCTGCCACGACATCACTTCTGGCTTATGATGTCACTACCGGTGGGCGGGTCCCGACACGTGCCAATCAAAAGTGAGTACCTGTTATTAAATCATTTAGATGACACCACTGCTCTGGTCCCCTATGAGCCTTTGGCCATCTTGACCTTCCTTATACTGGCTGTAACCTCCAAACTGTGCTCTGCTGGTGTTGCAGCCTCTCTGTCTTCAGAATGCCTCTGGAAGGCAGAAGATCGACACTTCCTGTTTTCCCAAAGACCCAGCAGGGGTGTTTTTAGGCCCTCTGGAGGCCTTAGATGGCTTTCTGGCGGTCAGGGAGGCCTCCCCAGCTCTCTGAACATGCTCTGGATGTTTCCTGCCATCTGCTGTTTCTGCGATATTTACTCCAGCACATTTATGTCAGCTGTTTGTGGGGTGGGGGAATGGGAGTCCATTAAAGTGTCTGCTATATTTCTGTGGTGTGAGTTGGTGCTTGGAGGGATCCCGGAACTTTGAGCCCATGTATTCATTCCTCTAAGTTCCGTCTCTACTGCATTTATTTGAATTTTATTCATTTATTCATTTATATGGCCCTCAACCCCATGCCAGATATTTAATGCAGCCCTCCATCTAAGAAGTTTGGAGACCCCTGTGCTAGGGTTAGGTTCCTGGAAATCCTTGTGGATAGCAAATTTAATAGCAATAATAATAATGCCGCTATTTATGTACTGCCTTTCTTGGTCTTTGGATTGCTCCTTTGACTTTAATTCAAGGCATAGGCAGACTTTGTTCTAAACCCCAAGGGGTTTTTACAAATCACAAAGAGGTTCTGATCTTTCAAGAATTGCTACATTCGGATGGAACTTTCATAGCCCAGTCTTCCTTGCTGGCCACACGATTGCCTTTCACGCTGGCTGATAAATGGCTTCTTTGCTCTCGTCAAAGAAACAGCTGGCCCAGCACAACTCCTCTCTCACAGGCAGCTGGAGACAGCTCAGCTCAGAGCTTATCAGTCGCATTCTCAAGGTCTGCCGCTCCCGGAAACTTCCGGTGTTCTCAAGCTGGCAACCTTCGGATCTTATCTTCAGGCATAACCAGAGGCGTCATCCAGGCGGAACAGCCCGGTACGCCATTCCACGACTTCTGCAGAGGGCCCAGACCGCGCCGCCTCTCCGGAGGACGGGCGAGCTGCTGCTGGGCCCGCCTGCCCTCCCTTGCATCCTGAATCGCTCTAAAATGGAGCGATTCCAGCGCAGTGAGGCTTGGGGAGGCGTGGCAGCCCTCTGCCATAGGGGCGGAGGGCTGTCAATCATCTGGGCATTCCGCTTCCTGGCGCACCCGGATGACATCACTGGGCATAACGGCGACTCTATCCTCTTGACTAGACCTCCTGCCCTCGAGATTATGAACCATTGATTCTATGGGACTAATGGAGTTAGGAGCTAGGGGTCCCTTATCTGTCATCAGAAGAATCCTGGACCCCAGGAAGCCAGCAGAGTGTAGCAGGAAGTGCCAAAAGATCTCTGAATGCTGCAGAGACCTTTCAGAGGCTGCAGGGACCTTCAGAATGGCATGTGCGACCAGCATGGGTCCCTTAAACATGGCTGGTGGATGCTTCTGCCGGCCATTTTAAAGGGGTCAGTGCTGGTCACAGGTGCCATTATGAAGGTCCCTGCAGCCTTTGGACAATCTCTGCATAGTGGATAATGAGGACAGTGGTAGCAAGGTAAGTAGTAGTTCTGCCCCTCACAGATAAGTGAATTTGCAAACAGTGAGTTCTCATACGAAGAGAACTGACTGTAATTAAGGGTGCAATCCTAACCGACTTTCCAGCACCAGGGTAAAGGCAATGCAGATCCGAGGTAAAGGAACAAACATTCCGGAACCTTGAGGAGGCCTCCATCACTGCCTGCAGGATGCAGCACATGCCCCATTGGCATTGACAGCTATGTCAGTGCTGGAAAGTTGGTTAGCATTGCACTTTAATAAAAGTACCACAAGAGTGTCCCTGTTTTCACCTATGCAGTGTTGGAGGTCACAAGAGTAGAGCAGCAGGCCGACAATGAAGGAGACAACTGGCATCTGGGGAGCCAGCATGGTGTGGTGGTGAGACCATTTCTCATTGGTCTGCACGATGATGGGCCAATTATGATCTCTCAGTCCATAGAGTTGTTCTGAGGATAAGGGGAGAGCTATGCCTGCTGCCCTGAACTCCTTTTCAGCGAGTGGAGATGTAAATAAAAAACAACAACTTTGTTCTCCTTTGCTATGTATTTCAAGAAGCAGCGAAATAGATCGATACGTTCCAGTGCAGGGAAATTGTGCAGCGTGGAGACCATGATCAGTTAAGGCCATGATTCTTAGTGCAGTGGTTATCAAACTTTTTAGACCAGGACCCACTTTTTAGAATGGCACTTGTGTCAGGACCCACTGGAAGTGATGTCATTAACCTGGAGGTAATGTCATAGCCGGAAGCGACATCATCAAGCAGGAAATGCTGTCATTCTGACATAATAAAATAACACTCCTGGAATGCAAACTGGCAATCTTCGACTGCAGCAGTGGCACAACTATGAAACATTCCTGACTGGAAGGAAGATGAGGACAAAATATTATGTGAAAACACAAAACTAAAAACTAAATTTAAAAAAACTCTCACTTGAAAATTCAAACTGTTAACATTCACAAAAGGAATATAGCAAGAGTAAGATCTACAAGTTCCAAGATGGCTGCTCCCAGCTTTCTGCGACCCACCTGACATCAGGTTACAACCCACTAAGTGGGTCCTGACTCACAGTTTGAGAAACACTGTCCTAGAGGACAGGCCAAAGATGATCTACACCTAAGAGCAATTTTGTAGCTGCCCACTGCCCAGCTCAGCTTCCCAGATCTGCTCCCCATGCCAAATAGACTTCCACGATCTTTCTGATAGTTTAGGAGGTGATACGTTTTTCATTTAATCAGATGTCACTTTTAGCTGGCCTGAATGGTGAAAGCATGACTCGCCCTCTTGCAAAGGGTTTTGCTATTTCCATCAGTAATTAAATTGTCATGCTCTCAAATAATCTGGCTATTGCTGAGGGAGAAAAAAAATCAAGAAAATCCAATTATTTGGATTTGACAGAAGTGCTAATTTTCCTTCAATAAAGCCTAATAGATTATCCCATGATATGACATTATGAAATAGATTGTGGAGAGGGGAAATTATCCTGGGCCTTGGTGAGTTCAGCGAATTTTTAATGGATGCTGCATTGCATCATGGGCCGCTACTCTAAGTATGGGCTGACCAGTCCCAGAAATAAGGCAAAGAATGCCCAGGCACTTCTCTTGTATGCTACCACCACCAATTCCAGCATTGTTTTATTTAAAGCCCAATCCTATCTGCAGAATTGACAGCTGAACAGACAGCTGAACAGATTTCTGTTGAAACAGGCCATACGGCAGCATGCACAATGCGCCACAGGCAGCCATTTTTGAGCCACTGCTCTGGAGCTGGTAAGCCAGCACCTGGGGCAGAATATAGGTGGATCATGGGTGGAACCAAGTGGAAGGAACATGGGGCAGGGAAGAGGTGGGAGAGTGTGGACTTCCGCGGCTCACCCCGCGGCCGTCCCTGGCCTCGGAGGGGGCACCTGCTCGCCCGGGGGGCAGGGTGGCCCCTTCCCCCCCGGGGAAGGGTGGAAAGGGTGGAAGCAGGCACCGCGGGTCGAGCGGAATGAAAGCGGAAGTGCACGGACAGGCTGCCAATCAAATGGTAGTCCCGTCTAAGTCCCGCCCTCCGTTCCCCCAAGTCATTTGTAGATCGCTGGTTGTAATAAAAATAAAATAGGTGGAATATGTCCAAGGAGACCCAAAGGCAGCCCCAGAGTTCTGGACAGGAAGTGGCAGTACAGGGATGCTCTGCTGTTCCTTGTCCAGCACATGACAAATTGTGGCACAACCAGAAGCAAAGGGAATCACTTCCCCTTCCCCTGGGTAATGCGGCAGTGGCTCAAATGGGGCTACTCTGATCTAAACCACTGAAGTCAGTGACGCAAATCCGAACAGCCTGGATCAGGGCCAACTGGGATGGGGGCGGGGGTTAGGATCCTGGGCTGGTCTGCCCATGGGACCACCTGTCCCCCATCCTCCTCCCACCATATTCCAACTCCTCACCAATCTGGTACTGCTAGAATGAGCTGGCCTACCTAATTCCAAAGGCAATCTGCGTGCCTATGTCAAAGTTTGATTTCTTATTTCCACTTAGCAGAGTACACTTCTATATGCTGCGCTGTAGTTAGGATGCCTGAAAGAACCCAAAGGTGCCCTTTTTCTTCTGAGAGTAAAACTGCCAGGTTCTTATTTCATTAATCAAGGGCAGACTGAAAGATAGGTGGGCTGCTAGTCCATGTTACCGCAGCATCAGTAACCCAATTACTCTCCTCCCCGAGACAGATTTGAAATGGCCTGTGTGATTGCATTACTTTTATAACAAGGCACGGTTTCCATCCTGATCTACGACGACTCACCTTGGATTCTCTGTCGGCAAACGGAACATCAAAATGAAAGAAACAGCAGGAAAAGGGTTTGGCTTATATATTTTGTTTTCACGGTGCCAACAGCTTTGCTACAAATCATTCAGAAAGCAGTTTTAGGGATGTATTCCATGTTCTCTGGCAACTGAAAGATAAAGCAGATCAAAAAGTTTGGGAAATCTGTTGAAGGGTGCCAAAGGAGAAATCCGTGGCATTATTGCACATTTACAAAAATAAAAGTTCAAAACATATCCCTGGGAAGTTCTTCACTGTTGGTTGCTTGCCTCCCTTCTTTAGGGCGCAATCCTAACCTGGAGTTAGGCCAGCAAAGTTTGGCCGGCATAAGGGCCACTGTAAAGCACGTTTGGACCACACTCGGAGTCAGGGAGGATGGTGCACATCAGGGTGTTGGCCTCTCTGAATCCGAGAATGGCACGAACATACTTTATGGTGTCCCTTGTGCTGGCCAAACTGTGCTGGCCTAACTACGCTGGCCTAACTCCAGATTAGGATTGCACTCTTGGTTGCTTGCATTTCTTCTTTAGAGCACAATCCTAAACTGGAGTTAGGCCTGCACAGTTAGGCCAGCACATTTTGGCCAGCACAAGGGACACCATAAAGTATGTTTGTGCCACTCTCAGGTAGGATGGTGCATGTCTCTGTGTTGACCTCTCTGACTCAAAGAGTGGTCCAATCATACTTTGTGATGTCCCTTGTGCTGGACAAACTTTGCTGGCCTAACTCTAGGTTAGAATTGCACTCTGACTGTAGTAGCGTAATTAGATGTCACACTTGGAGAGGACTGGTTGACTCACATGTGCATTTTTACCACTTCAGAGTTGCACTTTGTCCAAGTATGGAAAAAAAAACAGTTAACAAACCAGAATACCAAACTAGAATCAAATGATGGCTTGCACTGCTTAATGCAAATGTGTACCATCATGATCAAAGGGCAGGAGGTGTAGACGGATGGTCAAGCTAAGCAGGAGAATCTTTGGTCTTGTTTTTGGATAGGAGACAGAACGTCAGGCTGTGATAAGCTGTAGTACCTGTGGTAGCAGAATGGAGTCACTGTGGAGCTGATCAGCCACTGTGGGGAAGTGTGAGAAGGCCAGCCGGCAAAAGAACAGAGTACAACCTTGAGGACCTGTCCAGTCTTGATTTACGATTGCCTGCTGGAGCTCACCGGCATGCAGCTAGTTGGAGACAACCACACTGTGAGAGCAATCCTAACCTGGAGTTAGGTCGGCACAGTTAGGGCAGCAAAGTTTGGCTGTCACAAGAGACACTGTAAAGTATGTTTGAACCACTTCCAGAGTCAGAGGGGCCATCACAGAGACGTGCACCATCCTCCCTGACTCCAAGAGTGGTCCAAACATGCTTTACAGTGACCCTTGTGGCAGCCAATTTTGCTGGCCTAACTGTGCCGGCGTAACTCCAGGTTAGGATTGCACTCTGTGAAGGATACATCTGGGATTCACTGAATCATAGAATCCTGTATATTTGTAAAAACCCCATTGAGAAATGGTGGTTTAGACTAGCCTGCCCATGTAAGCCACCTTGGGTATTTTTTTCCGCATGGGCAAGGCAGGGTAAAAATAAATAAACAAATAGACCACTATTTCTATGAGTTTAGTTACCGGCTTTTCTGCGTGGTTTTGTGACATATTTGTAGCTTTTTTAGGGCAAAGCCACTAGGAACAGGCAACCATCCAAAGAACTCTGATCGCTTTGGGTTCAGCCACTCAGCCTTAGCTGTGAAACTGGAAAGGGCTTTCCCTGCTGGAGGCAGAGGATGACTCCATTAGTAGGTTTGTACTCCGAATCTCCGTCGCTAGAAAAATGCAGATCCTTCGCTGTCTTGCGCCGTTTGCCTGGTTCTTGTACAGAACTGTGACCTTCGTTTACGAGAACTGTGGGACTTCTAAACAGTGCCTTGAGAAAGAGCGTCGCTTTTCCAAAGCTAGGGTCGCAGCTCAAGCATGTGTAGAATAGAAAGAACCAGTTCCGATTTGAATGGCACTGGCATCTAAACTTTGCATCACTTTTACAAGAGGAAAAAAAAGAAGAAAAGAAAAACTCAAGACTCTGAAAGCAAACAAAAATGTGCTACTGTACACAATTCCTGCACACCAGCATCTCCATGCTGAAGCTCTGCTGTACAGCCCAGCTCACTGATGTGTGGTCTTCTTGGTTAGCAGAAGCTGCCCAATTCAATTCAATGTCAGGAACAGCATTGCCCAGGTACCTCAACTGCATGCAGAGAGCAGGGCTGCCCTTAGGGGCTGCATAGACCTATACAAAACGTTTTTGTGGGGGGCCCTACTCACAAGTGTGAGCAACAGAGGCAAGGAACCCCACGTCATCGTCACTGCCAACTGTTTTTTTGGGGGGGGGATTTCAAATCAATCGGGCCCAGAGGTGGGCAGGAGGGAGGGTTATCCAGCAGTAATGCTCTGCTTTCCACCTCTCCTGGTCCTGCTGCACCTCCAGAGATCCATAATTGTTGTTTTTAAATTAGCTAGCAAAGAAGTGGGTGGTTTACAAAATAAAAGCGGCCTCCTGCTTGTTGGCTAGTTCACCCGGTGGCTAGTTCAGGGCAGGGAATTGATGTGCTCTCAGTGGCACCCAATGGTTAGGAGATGGAAGTAGCAGCTGAGACTGTCTCTCAAGTGTTTTGAATTACTTGGGGCACAATCCTAACCTGCGCCGGAATAGCACTGGCCTGCAGGCCTGCGCTTTATCCAATTCAGGTTGGGCGCTGCCTTGAGCCTCCATAGGGCAAGGGCACATTTGTGCCCTTGCTCCAAGGTAGGCTCCAGCCCATCCTATTGGCTACTCTGATCTGCGCCTGCTTTATAGCAGGTGCAGATTTGAGTTCCCTGCGCGGCCCAGAGCTGGGGCGCATCCAGGTTCCACCCCCCTCCCTGGGCTGGACTGCCTCCTGGACCTCTCTCCCCCGCCCCGTTCCTCCCTCCCTCCCCCCAGCCGAAATCGGATGGCACAGGAGCGGCGAGCCAGGAGCTTCTGCCAGTGCTGCTGGGCTGACGGTGCTGCCTATATCAGCCCAGCGGCAGCAGGGTTAGCACAAAAGTGCTTTATGGCACTTTCGCGACAGCGTGGGGCCCAAGAAAGTGGCTTGCGTCGCCCCTAAGGGAGCCTGGGATTGCGCCCTTAGTGTTTGGAAAAGGTGATGTCCCTTCAGTTGAGAGGTGGCAGCAAAGGGACAGCAGAAAATTCAGTTTGAAATCGGTTTGAATAGAAAGACACAAAAAGCGCAATCCTAAACTGGAGTTAGGCTGGCATAAACTAAGCCAGCAAAGTTTGGCCAGCACAAGGGCCACCATAAGCCATGTTTGGACCACTCTCAGAGTGAGGGAGGATGGTTCACATCTGTGTGCTGGCCTCTCTGACTCCAAGAGTGGTCCAAACATACTTTATGGTGTCCCTTGTGCTGGCCAAACTTTGCCGGCTTAGTTTATGCCGGACTAACTCAGTGTAGGATTGCACCCAAAGAGACAGCAGATAGACTGAGAGTTGAACATTTCTGGCTGGAGTCACCTAGAGCTGGGTAGGATGTTCTTTGCAAGGATTACACAAGTTGAGCTCTGAAGGTTTACTGCCTGCTATAGGAATGTCTGATTGCTTCCATGAAGCTCCACTTGTATATTTGTAAATCGACAAATACTGTATTATTGCAAAAACACCATAAATGCCTATTGCTCTCTCTCGCTCTTGCTCAGCCAAGGGAATGAAGCTCTGAAGCTTCTCACTGCTGGAGGGAAACAGAGGAGCACTTGGATGCTGGCATGGTCCCTAGAGGGTGCTGGAAGTAGGTATAGCGGATGATTGCATATGGCTCTCAAAGGCCTACTGTCTGAGTGCTGGTGTAATACAGTGGTTAAGCATATGAACTATGAGCTAGATATGAGCTGGTTCAAATCTCAGTTGAACCTTGAGCCCACCGGCTGGCCTTGTGCAAGAGCCACTATTATTTCAGTCTCACTCAAAACTGAGCTAAAGGGATCACATCAACCAACTAGGAACAAAGTGAGCTAACGACTGCCTGCCAAGCTGTTGATCCTTCTCCATAAAGGCCACTTTATGTCTTGTCAGTGGCTTTCCCAGCTCCGAACACTGGCATTGACCGCCGCTCCCCCCCATGACGCTGGCTTCCTGCCACTTCGCCACGCTCCATTTCTGAGCCATGTTCTGAACACGGGTGGGTGGGCGAGCCGAACATCACTCGCCTTTGCATCTGCGGTGGCTTGAGCGGGTGGGCAAATGGTGCCAGCTGCTGCTCTGTTGCCACTCTGCTCCCACTCTAGGCCCTGTGACACCCCCCCATGCCCCCTGCAAGGCATACCACTGTGTCTTGTTGTCATG
>JAJKFI010034424.1:0-35507 GCA_029204185.1 Lerista edwardsae | reverse complement strand
TGTGTGTGTGTGTGTGTGTGTGTGTGTGTGTGTGTGTGTGTGTGTGTTTATTGGCCATTTGCATTAACAAGAAGTACTATTGACAAGAAGTACTTCCAAACTTCTTGAACAGCTTCTTAGCCATCAAATTAAGAACGCAATCCTAACCTGGACTTAGGCTGGCACAGTTAGGCCAGCAAAGTTTGGCTGGCACCAGGGCCACCGTAAAGTATGTTTGGACCACTCTCGGAGTCAGGGAGGCCAGCACACAGACGTGCACCATCCTCCCTGACTCCAAGAGTGGTCCAAATGTGCTTTACGGTGTCCCTTGTGCCGGCCAAACTTTGCTGGCCTAACTGTGCTGGCCTAACTCCAGGTTAGCATTGCGCCCTAAATTCATCCTCAAATTTTGCTGAAATAGAAACAGGGAAATTGGATTGAGTTTGCAGCATTTGTGTAGGGCTTCCTAGTCCTCATATCTGAAGCCAAGCTGGGATAATGTGACCAACTGCTCTAGTATAGACAGACGACGACACATCCTTGTCAATGTTTCCATGACACAAATAAAGACCAAGGGGCTGATTGACAGTCTTCCTACCTCCTCTAACCTGTCACCAGCTTAATCAAGGCAGGGAGATTGGAAGGGGTTACAGTAGTTTGTACTTCCCCAGCCACTATCCATGGTATTAAACTGCTTCGCTGGGAATATGGAGATTCTCTGCCAACGTTGGCTTGAATCAGAGCATAATCCTAACCTGGAATTAGGCCGGCACAATTAGGCTAGCAAAGTTTGGCTGGCACAAGGACACCGTAAAGCATAATTGGAACACTCTCAGGGAGGATGGCACACGTCTGTGCGCTGGCCTCTCTAAGAGTGGTTGTAACATACTTTACGGTGTCCCTTGTGCCAGCCAAACTTAGCTGGCCTAACTGTGCCAGCCTAACTCCAGGTTAGGATTGCACCCTCAATTCGTAACACAAATACAAAAGCCACAAAGAGCCTTAAAAGAGCTTTGGCTTAAATCTGTAGCATAAATACAAAACTAACAATGGCAATAATGTGCACTAAATATCTTCCACATCCTCTCATTGACAATGCTTTTGTTGTGGGGAGAAGGTAATAAAGGAGAACATAAGAAGAGCCCCAGTGGATAAGGCCAAAGGCCCATCTAGTCCAGCTTCCTGCATCTCACAGAGGCCCACCAAATGCCTCCGCGAATACACAAGACAACTAGATATGTGCATTTCGTTGCCACTCCCCTGCATCTGGCACTTCGAGGTAGCCTAACTCTAAAGTAAGGAGGTTGCACTAACCATCATGGCCTGTGGCCTGCGATGGACTTTTCCTCCAGAAATCTGTCCAGTCCCCTTTTAAAAGCATCTAGGCCAGATGCCATCACGATCTCCTGTGGCAAGGAGTTCCACAGATTAACTATCCGCTGGGTAAAAAAGTATTTCCTTTTATCTGTTCTCACTCTCCCAACACTCCATTTTAGTGGATGTCCCCTGGTTCTGGTATTGTGAGAGAGGGAAAAGAACATCCCTCTATCCATTTTATCCAAGTCCCCCTTCAGGCGCCTTTTTTCTAGGCTGAAGAGCCCCAAACGCTGTATCCTCATATGGAAGGTGCCCCAGCCCTGTAATCATTTTGGTTGCTTTCTTCTGCACCTTCTCTAGTTCCCCTATATTGTTTTGAAGGTGTGGCAACCAGAACTGTACACATTACTCCAGATGTGGCCTTACCATTGATTTGTACAGTGGCATAATAATATTGGCCATTTTATTCTCAACCCCTTTTTTGATTATCCCAAGCACGGAATTGGCCTTCTTTACCACTGCCGCACATTGGGTCGACACTTTCATTGAGTTATCTACTAGCACTCCAAGATCTCTCTCCTGATCTGTCACCGAAAGCTCAGAACCCATTAGCCTATAGTTGAAGTTTTGATTTTTTGCCCCAGTGTGCATCACTTTGCACTTGTCTACATTGAAACGCATCTGCTATTTGGCTGCCCATTCCCCCAGTTTGGAGAGATCCGTCTGGAGCTCTTCACTATCCCTTCTGGTTTTCACCACCTGGAAACGTTTTGTGTCATCCGCAAACTTGGCCACCTCGCTATTTATGCCCATCTCCAGGTCATTTATGAACAAGCTGAAAAGCATGGGGCCCAGGACGAAAACTTGGGAAACTCCGCTTTTCACCTCTTGCCATTGGGAGAGGGGGAAGAGAGTAAGTAATAGGGTTATCACATGCATAGGAAGTTTGTGATTTCTTCTCATTGTTGCTCCACTCCTCCAAGGTTTCGAAACAAAAGTGATCAGTTGAGAACCTTTGGGTAAATCTTAATATAAGCACATTTTCTGATTCCCATTTTATAGGTTGGGATTAAAGCAGTGATGTCATGCAGGGGGTACACAGGGGTACGCGAGTACCGGTTTCTAGGATTATGGCTGGCCCCGCCCACTCATTGACTCCGCCCCCTGCAACATTTGAATTTCCTGCACGTTTGAGTTGCCTGCACGTTCTCAGAGGCAAGCAGGCAGCGTGCGGAGCCTTGCCTTGCCTTGCCACTGAAAAATGAGCTGCTCTGGGGTTTTGGAACTGTTGGGTCACTTTAGCATGATGCCAGGCCTCCTTAACATGTTCTAGGGGTGCTGTGGAATACTGTTGCAACTGCTGGGTCAGTTTAAAATTGTCTGAGGCCTCAAAAAGGGCTTTTTTCATGTCACTTCCTGCCATTCGTCCCCAGGGCCCCTTAACATAGCTGACCTGCAAAGCGCGTGGACCTGCTGGCGCTTTTCTTGGCGGCTGCAGGTAGACAGGCGGGAGGCGAGGTTCACGATTTGAAGGCACTTTATTGCGAAGCACCGCTTAACATTCATCTGGGGGCGTGCCCCGGGATACAGATGGGAGGCTGCGTTACTTCACGGGCCTCTTCAGGCTTTTAAGTTAGTGCACACCCCACGTTCCTGAGGTGGGGTGGGAGTCAATAGGAGTGGCGACTTTGCTGGTGAGCCCCTAGGAGTGGAGGGTGCACCGGTGGTTGTCGGGGCCCTCCTTCAGCCGGGCGTTGTTCGGCAGGAACGGGGGCAGCTGCCAGTGCGCACCCCCCGTTGGCTCCTGGGGGTATAGCCTGGGCTAAGGTGGGGAGTCTCCTGCCCTGGGGGAGGTATCCCAGTATGGGAGTGCCCGCCTCCCCCATCCTCACCCTAGTGGCAATGGGTGATGGGGCCGGGGTTCAGGCGCGCCCCCCCCGGGTGCTGCCCCACCGGCCGTTGGCAGGGCCCCTGCAGGGGTCCTCGTGGAGGTTGTCCCGGGAGGAGGGTGGCCAGCTCCCGTGGTGTCCTCGGGCGCTTGACTTTTGCCCCGCGCCGAGGAGCAACCGCTCAGCTCCCTGGCCAAGCTCCTTATGAGCTCTGGCCAGGGATCCGGAAGTCCCTCCCCTGGCGCAAGATCTCGCATTCCAGGCCTACCCGGAAGTCCCACCCCGCATGAGAGATCCCGGGCTTGGGATCTCGGAAGGCCAGAAGCCTCGCCGGCCCGCTGGGAGCTCCGCACCGGGAGGGCACTTAGCCCCACAGCTGCCTGCCATTCACGGGGTCCGGGGCCGGGCCAGCAGTCCTCCAGGCCAGGCGCGTAGAGCTCACCCAGCCACCCAGCGGGCTCCTGTGCGGGCACCCAGGGTCTCACGGACGCCCCGCTGGAGGCCGCAGCAGGTGCCATCGTCCCCCCGTCGCCTCCAGGTAAGGGTTTTCGTGCCAGGGGGATCGGGGCACCGGGGCGCCAGCGACATTACCTCAGAATTTACCTCAGAATGCCAGCTGCAGGGGAGTGGCAACAAGATGCAGGTATCCAGTTTAGTTGTCGTGTGTGCTCCTGAGGCATCTGGTGGGCCACTGTGAGTTACAGGAAGCTGGACTAGATGGGCCCTTGGCCTTATCCGGCAAGGCTGTTCTTTTGTTCTTTGACCCAGAATCAAAGTATCATAAAACAGAGGGGTACAAGGGGAAGGAGAACACGAAGTGCCTCATTTTTCATTCCTTCCTTTGGCGAGTGAGCATGAGACATATTGTGTGTTTAGCAGTTCTACCTGCTGCCAAGCAAAGCTTAGCGGGGTAGGAGTGGGACCTTGAGCAAGAGGACGGAAGAGCCGAAGCCAGCAAAAGCTCAGCTGCTGAGGGAAATGCTCACCATATGTCAGTAGCTGCATTGCAAATCATTTCTGGAATATGGCAGAAAAAAAGACGTCTTCCCCAACAGGAAGGCTTTCATAAGCACCTGCCCCCAAATGCAGTGGGCCTACATATGTCTAAATCCCAGGACTGGTTTTAATTTGCACACACAGCATGCAAGCCTTCCGTTGTAGCGCTTGCAAATAAAGGGCTCAAAATGATGCACATGCAAAAGAGATTTCTAAAAATACCTTTCAGAATTGTCTTCTAAAAATATCTGGATGTGCTTCTCAACCCAAACCTGATCTCTCATTCAGAGGTTTTATGTTTCACCTTCCTGACCAGCAGGGCTCAAAATCACCGTTGCCAACGTCAAACAGTGACTCAATGCATCTCGCTTTTTATGGCAGGATCTAATGGCTCCTGTGAGTATGCAGAGTTCTGACTTGAACCAAATCTGATCAGTGGTTCATCAAGCCCAGCACTGCACTAGCAGCTGTTTCCTATCCATGCTACCTGAAATCCTTGTGAAAGAGTGGCAGCTGAACCTGATACTTTTCATACATAAAGAGCAGTGATGTCATGCACCCACTACACACCACTACGCGAGTACCGGTTACTAGAAGTTGAGCTGGCCCCGCCCACTCAAAGCTGGCCCCTGCTATTTAACCAGGGAACAGTTGAAGCCAAATATGTATATACACATCTCTAGAAAGCAAAGCAATATAAGTTAAATAAACACTAACCACAAGCTGAAGTTATTACAAACATGATCACACCCATGGCAACAATCATGACATCACTTCTGGCTTATGATGTCACTTCCGGTGGGCGGACCCCGACAAGTGCCAATCAAAAGTGAGTACCTGTTCCTGAATCATTTGGATGACACCACTGATAAAGAGTCTGTTTTATCACTCAGGGCGCAATCCCACCCAGTGCCGGAATGGCAAGACCAGCCAGCCAGCGCCATATCTGACACTGCGTTGGGAAGGCTGGAGCCTCCCCGCAGCAAGGGGACATTCGCTTACATGGGGTAGGGAACAAATGTTTCCTTCCTCCGAGGAGGCTCCAGCAGCTGCCCCGAGCCCATAGGATACAGTGGCGGCCATTTTGGCACCGCTGTTCCTCTGGGCACCGGGCAGTTTAGGATTGGGCTATTACTCCACTGTCCACAGAACTTGTTGCCACAGACCTCTTTCAGAATGCTCTTCTAGGACAGTCCTTAAAGTATGTTTACATTACAATTGTGAAAGGATAGCAAAGTCGTGTCAGAGGAGCTAACAGCCATTGGTTACCATGGGTCTAACTGTGATGATGAGGGAACGTTGGTGTGGCATCTTTTAGGAATAGCTTTTTAGTCCAGTCAATATGTCATTAGACCCGGGACTAAGTCTAATAAAAGGTCTGTCAACTGTTCTTGTCAGTACTAGGTGTACTGATTGACAGGAAAAAAGTTTTTCAAAATTCGACCACCGGAAGTGGGTTATCTTCAAAATGGCAGCCGCAAACCATGACAATCGGCCAAAATCATGCTACCGTGTTATTTTTAAGCTCAGAAAAAGTCTAACCAAAGGTCTGTCAACTGTTCTTGTCAGTACTAGGTGTACTGATTGACAGGAAAAAAGTTTTTCAAAATTCGACCACCGGAAGTGGATTATCTTCAAGAT
This sequence comes from Lerista edwardsae, assembly GCA_029204185.1. Taxonomy (NCBI): domain Eukaryota; kingdom Metazoa; phylum Chordata; class Lepidosauria; order Squamata; family Scincidae; genus Lerista; species Lerista edwardsae. The sequence continues at coordinate 29,685 of JAJKFI010034424.1, read as the reverse complement.
GGCCAGACTTCAATTGACCGGACTATTTCTTTCTGTTCATGCTTGTCCTTCCTATTATGAGTACATGCTAAACATAGACTTCTGGATAACTTAAACACTAGCAGAGTTCAGCGGATGTCCCAGCTCACCAGCAAATTGTTTCTTGGCAAAAGACCACAATAACAAACGAGGCGTAGTACTTAGAAGTTAAGGCTTGTATTAGCAGATAAATTCCTCAGAGGATAAAGCAGGTAGCATAAGTCAGTAAAAACAGTCCAGGTCAGTAGATACATACATGTAGATAACAGCAGCAGCCTTAGTTGGTATTAGGCAAGAATAAGCAGTTCTAACCGCTTCTTCATAGACAAGTACACAGTTCCATAACTTACTGAAGTACATAAGGTAAGTTCACTTCTCACACAGAGAGTTCTCCTCACTTCATAATACTAGACAATAAAGGTAGTAGAGAGACAAGAGTAGAGCAGACAGGAGACTAGACTAGAAGAGTGATGAATGGCCCCACAATGTACTGCTTATATCCCACTCTAAAAGCAATCAGCTTCAGGTGAGTATAGCCCACATGCCAAAGATCACGTGCCTACAGCCTACAGGTGAGATGCATTATTACAAGTAATTGCTCTCTTAGCCAAATTCCTTAAACTACAAAAATTTCTTTAGGCTTGTAATGGCATTGCAACCAGGCGCGTACTTGGGCAAAACCGCGCCCAGGGCACGCAACGTTGTGACATCGTGGGGTGTGGCTTCTGTCTGCCATGGTGGGCAGAAGCCAAGCCCCGCCTCCTTGTTCTGCCAGGGGAGCCGCCGGCGCGCCTCCCATCTCGGGGCGCACGGTGGCGGCTTCCTTCCCCGGGCTGCCGCTCAAGTGCTTAAAGCGCCCCAGCAGCAGCCCGGGGGGGGGGGGGAGCCGCCAGTGCGCCTCCCGGCTCGGGGCACACCGCGGCGTCCGCATCTATCTCAAATGAAACAGTCAAAGCCGGCGGGAGAGGACAAAAAAAAGAGAGCCGTCCAATAAATGATTCCTTGGGATAATGGGCAGGAAACAGAAAGCCACGCGCTTCTCTCACACGCCTGCCCCCCCTCCCCGGCCCGCACTACTACCAGGCAACCTCAGTGGCCGCTCGCGCTTCTGCCACACCTCCCTGCTCTGAAATAGTTACCTTTCAACGTGTTACGAGCCGGCGCCGGGTCCACGGCCCCCCCCCCAGTGGTGTAATCTACTCACCAGTAGATGGTACGCTGGGCGGGACTTAGAGTGATCGACAGCCCGTCGACTCACTTCCGCTTTCTTTGCTCTCCCCGCGCGGCTTTCCCTCGCCTCGGAGGGACCGCCTGCTCGCCCAGGCACCTGGCGTGACCCCCCCTTCCCCCCTGGCGAGCAGGCAGTCCCTCTGAGGCGAGGGAAAGCCGCGCGGGGAGCGCGAAAAAAGTGGAAGTGAGTCGACGGGCTGTCGATCACTCTAAGTCCCGCCCAGCATACCGTCTACTGGTGAGTAGATGACACCACTGCCCCCCCCCCCCCGCTGTTTTTGGAAAAATGTAACGCCCACTTTTGCCCACCCTCGCCGTCTTCTCTATGGTTTTCGTCCACTAGAGCAGCCGCCTGTGACGTTTCCTCTCCGCTTCTCAGAGCCGGAAGTACCAGCGGACGGTGTGAGTTAGGAAGGTGGGGAGAGGAAGTGGATACACGGATAGAACCATGGTGGACGGAGGGGTGATGGCATGGCGGCTTCCTTCCCCAGGCTGCCACTTGAGTGTCACCCGGGAGAGGAGCTGCCGGAGCACATCCCAGCTCGGGGCGCGGGAGGGGGTGCAAATTTGCGGGCAGGGCGCCCCAGGGCTTGACTCCCTCCGCCTCTGACTGCAACCTGACACTTCCAAATCATGGCAGATAAGATGCAAAATTCTGATTTCTGAGGTAAATACTCTTGCCCTTTGTCTGGCTTATATTAAGCCAGACTTTTTCTGAATGTGTCTCATTCCAGTAGTCCCTTATGGATGCAAGAGCTTGTGATTCATCTACATCCCATTTTTTAAATAAAAAACCCCCCAATTTCTCTGTTTTCCCCATCTGGCAAAAAAACAACAAACAGCCATGGACTTTTCCAGAAATAAACAGCCCAGCCTAGTAAAGCTAATTAGTCTCTGTATAATAACAGGGCTGCTCAGGGATTGGTGGGAGGAGGGCAGGAGGAGGGCGGGACCGGGACGGGTCCAGGATTTGACCATAATAATAATAATAATAATAATAATAATAATAATAATAATAATAATAATACTTGTATTTAAATACCGTCTTTCTTAGGTCACCAGATTTCTCTAATTATAACTCAAGGAGGTTTACATAGGCAGACTTTATTCAGAAACCCAAAGGTTTTTACAATTTTTACAGAAACGTTCTATCTTCCAAGAACTACACACATACAGATGGATTTTTCTGGATTTAGTCTGTCTTTCTGGCAACCCGTTTGTCTTCTGCTGGCTGATAAGTGTCTTCCCTGCTCCCACCAGAGAAGCAGCTGACTTTGGCACAACTCCCCCTCACACAAGGCAGCCGGAGACAGCTCAGCTGTTAATCAGTCGCAATTTACAAGGTCTGCCGCTCACAGAGACTTCCGGTAGTCCTGAACTGGTGACCTTCAGATCTTCAGCTCTTATCTTCAGGCAAACGGAGGCATTAACCCTCTCGACTAAATCTTCTGCCCTCCAAATAAGGCCAAATCCTAGATCCGTTCAGGAGGCCACGCAGCCCCGATTCAGGCCGTGCGACCTCCTCAGATCTGCACAGATTCAAAGAGCCCATAGGGGAGGCTGGAGCCTCCCCTACAGTAAGGGAGCGAATGCTCCCTTGTCGTGGGGAGGCTCCAGCCCATCCTAAGCAGCGCTAGAATATGGCGCTGGCCCATCGGCCTTGCCAGTCCGGCGCTGCTTAGGATTACGCCCTGAGAAGCTAGCTTGGAGCCAGAACTTGTAGGACCTGCTTGGTCAGGATTTTTCTGTGCAGTCAGCTCACCACACACAGACTCACCTTGCAGCCCATGGGACAACCTTGACCTATATGGATTGTTATGTTGTTAAGAATACATACAGTGCAATCCAAGCCCTGGACTTGGACTGTTGCAAGCATGCCGTCAAGTGCAGTTGCGACGACTCGTGAGGAGGGGAAGCCCGTGCACGGACGTATGCTGGTTCCACATGCTGTGTCCCAGACCCGTCAGCGCCCAGGTAAGGCCAGCCAAATTTGGCCAGCTTGAGGGGTTGGGATGGTGGGAGGGCAGGGAAAGGAGGAGTGGGGCGGGGGGAGGCAAGGGGGAGGCGGGCCCATGGGCAGACCAGCCCAGGGAGGGGGTGGTGCCAGGATCCAGCACTTGGGCCAGATCCTAACCCTTGTCCGGGCTGAGCTGGCCCCAATCTGGCCGATTTTGGTGGCACAGATTTGAGCAGCCCCATTCAGCCCGCTGCTGTGTTACATGGGGTGAGGGGAAGTGGTGTCATTCTATAATGAACTAACGGAACGGTGGGCGGGACTTACCGCGTGATTGGCTGTGCGGTTCTGACGCGTCGCCACCGTTCCGAGCCCCGCGCGGGCACCCCTGGCTTCGGAGGGGGTGCCCGCTTGCCTGGGTGGCGCGCTGGGTGCTGCGGAGAGCCGCGGAGGGGTGCGCCACCCGGAAGAAGCCCTCTGCGGCGGAACAGCAGGCGGCGACGCGTCGCAGGGCCCCTGTCAATCAAGGGGTAAGTCCCGCCTGCATTCCGGTATTTCTTTATACACCCCCACCACTGGTGAGGGGAATCGATTCCTCTTGCCCTGGGTTGGGCTGCAGCCTGCCCCATTCCCGTGCTGGATATGGGCCAGGCCAAATGCTCTGCCTATTCCAGGACGGTGTTAAGATTGCGCCCTTATATATTGCTCAGCAAAAAGTAGTTCACAAAGTAGTTATAACATAACCAGGGGCAGCTCTAGCAGTGGCAGGGGCCCAATGCAGGGCATTCCCGCAGGGCCCCTCACCCTCCCCATGGGTGTTGTTTGTTTGGATTGTTTGTAGCAGAGTTGGGGGCTTGTGGACCCATTCAGCGCTTGCCTAGCGCGATCGGAGCGGAGGAACGAAGAGATCGCTACATTTCAATAACAAAGTCTTTTATTGGTTACAGTAGCGATAGCAAGAAAGCGAGAAGTTCTAATTGCCGGTCAGCAAAAGCCGGCGAAGGCTTGCCGCTCACAAGCGGCTTTTCAACGCATGTTGTTACATTCTGAATTACAGTCTCAGTCTCAGTTTCAGTAACAGCAAGAAGAGTGCGCACACAGTAAAAAGTACAAGTTATATGGGAACAAAGGGGTGTAGCCAGAGCATGTCTGGTAGGTGGGTACCTGAAGACCCTTGTGCCCCATGTTAACCAATGGGGTAACCCTTTGAGCATCATGATCTCATGAGAAAGTGGATGTTTGCTAGCCAGCGCTTCCCGTGAGAAACTTTGCCTGCTTATGTTACACTAACTAAAGGGAGTTCAGCTACTGTGTAGCAGATTGCACTAACAAGCTGGGAAGCTGAGCACCTCAAGGACACGCAGGTGCTCTATCTGATTTGGAGACGGAGAGACGGAATGCCAGTTTCCACTAGTTCTGGAGTGTGTGGTGTGAAACTGCAACACCCCCCCATTACGTCTCGGAAGTCATCCTTTGGCGCCAAATCTAACATTTGAACTGCTTGTTTGAATTGTGGCGCAGGAAGTGCTTTGGTCAGGACATCTGCGATGTTCTCCTGCGATGGACAGTAAAGCACGTCAATGTCTCCGTTTTGGACTGCTTCTCTGACATGTTTATGCTTTATGTCAACATGCTTAGAGTGCATCCGGATTCGTTCTGACCCAGCAATCTGGATTGCGGACTGGTTGTCCATCCAGATCTGGATTGGATTTGTTTGTGGAGCATCCAAATCCGACATCAATTGCCTGAGCAGGTGTAGGTAGTTGGTCACATGACTCAGGGCTGTGTACTCACTCTCTAGAGTAGAACACGCGATAGTCTTTTGCTTGTGTGACCCCCAATCTATCACGCAATCCCCAAGGCGTATGGCATAGCCTGTGGTAGATCTCCTTGTGTCATCCCCCCCAAAGTCACTGTCTGCAAAAACTTCCAATTGCAGTGCTCCTTTTGGGGTGATGTGGTACTTGTGTTTACTTGTGCCTTTCAAGTACCTGAGGATGCGTTTCAAGGCTATCCAATCTGCCTGTGTGGGATTTGCAGCTTTTCTGCTCAGGTGATTGACTGCAACGCTAATGTCTGGGCGCATCCAGCACGCTAGATGTGTGAGTGAACCCAACAGTGAAAGAAACATGTTCTGGTTTGGAAATGGTGCAGACTCTTCTGCTTTTTCCCCTCTCCCCACCACTATTGGAGTTGATACAACCTTGCAGTCTTGCATGCCCCATATCTGGAGTAGATCGTGGATCTTTTTCTCCTGACTGAGGAGAAAACCGGCACTGTCAGCTGTGCGTTCGATCTCCACCCCTAGGTATTGGTTGACAGGACCAAGACATTTAAGTGTGAATGCCTTTTGAAGTTGTAGTGTGATCTGATTGATCTGTTGTTGTGTTTTTGTGAGGACCAGCAAATCATCAACAAAACATAACAGAACACATAATTTTTCTCCTTTTCCCCTTTTGAAAAGGCATGGATCAGCTGTGGAGGGGCTGAACCCCAATTTTTGCAGCTGCTCTTTAAGGCATAAGTGCCAGCTCCTCCCACTTTGTTTCAAACCATAAACCGCTTTCCTGAGGCGAAAATGTGAGTAATCGCTTTGCACACCTGGAGGTATTGTAATGTATACCTCTTCCTGCAGGTCTGCGTGCAAGTAAGCCGTCCCAACATCAAAATGGTGAACTTGGAAACCTTTGCTGGCGGCTACGGCAAGCGCGGCGCGTAGCGTGGTGGCTGAGAGTGTGGGTGAATAGATTTCCTCGAAATCTACACCTGGAATTTGTTTACAGCCACGGATCACTAAACGGGCTTTCTTTAACGGCTCAGCACCTTCCCGATCCTTGAGAACAAACACCCATCTGGAATCAATCGCGTGTTTTCCAGCTGGTAATGTTGCTGGCTCAAAGACCCTTAAGTCGTGCATTGCCCTCAATTCAGTTCGAATAGCTTGTAGCCATTCTTCCTTCTGGGCTTGCGGTAACTCCATTACATCTTGGTATGTCTGAGGTACCTTTCCTACCTCTACCTGGTAGGTTAATCTTTGGGGTGGGACCCCACGCAAAGCCCTTGGAGGAAGGATGCGTCTGTTCGGAACAGCTTGTTCCGGTGTAGCTTCCTCTGAAGACGTGCTTGTATCTAACCCTGGAGTGGCCCCCCCCTCTTCCAGCAGCCTGTCAGAACGTGCTGGTGTGGCAGGAGTTGGTGTGGATGCTGGTTGATCGGGAATGCTTTCTAATCTTGCCTCCCCCCCATTTTCTGCAGCTTGTGTGGGGATGCTGACTGTTCTGTCAGCATGATCTGGCAGCAAACTTTGCTCAGAGAAATCATAAGAGTTAGATATTGTGACAGTTTTGTGGTCAGGATTGAGGAATTTGAGCGCTTTGCAATTCGGTTCAAACCCAATAAACTGCAGCCGCCTGGCACGCGGGTCATCTTTTCTGCGTGTTTCCCGATCTGCATGTACAAAGGCGTATGATCCAAACGTCTTTAGAAATGCAAGATTGGGAGGTTTGCCAAACAGCTTGGTGTAGGGGACCCCGTCAATCGAACGGTGGTAAACTCGATTTGAAATAAATACAGAATATTTCATCGCTTCTCCCCACAACCCTTTGGGTAGTTTTGACTGCTCCATTAGCGCTCTGACCATGCCCTGGAGCTCACCATTTTTCCTCTCTGCAACCCCGTTATGCTCTGGGGTGCGGGGGGCGGTGAGCTGGTGGGTAATGCCCTGTCTTTCCAACCATTGAGACATCTCCCTACTCAAAAATTCACCTCCCCGGTCGGTTTGAATCGCCACTAGATGATGGCCAAACCGCCTTTCCGCCCACCTGACCCAATTGCGGATTTTATTAGCAGCTTCAGACTTCTGGCGCAATAAATATGCAAAACTATACCTCGTAGCATCGTCCACGAGCGTAAGAACATACTGCGCCCCCCCTGCTGTCTTCTTCATAGGGCCGATTAAGTCCATGTGCACCAGCTGTAAGGGGGTTTGAGTCTGGCGGTTGCTGAACTTCGGGATGGATGCGCGATGCGATTTAGTCAGTTTACACACATCACAGTCCACAAAAGCATCGCAATCTTTTAAGTCCATTCCGTGCACAAGTTCAGCTGTCTTCCTCACATAGTCATGATTTAGATGTCCTAGTCGCAGGTGCCACAAATGTCCACAGGATCGGTGCCTTGGTTGATTGAAGCACACAGTTGCCTGTTGATTCCCTGTCGTCTCCGCTCCAAGCACGAACAGCCGATACACTCGGGGGACAGCCACACAAAGATTCCCCCTCTCAAGTGCGCAGACGTCGTCTTGGAAAGTCACTTTAAATCCATCTCCTTGGAGGGTGCCAAGGCTAAGCAGATTCCTCGACATTGTTGGCACACATAGCACATTCTTCAAGGTAGTCTGCAGTTGTGGCAGGAAAACCTCTCCAGCGCATTTTACTGGCGCTGTTGTTCCGTTTGCGAGTGCGACGGTTTCACGATCCGTCTCGCACCTACTCGTGAGTAAGTCAGCGGAAGTTACAATATGGTGGCTTGCTCCCGAGTCCAACAACCAGGATCCTCGCGTGCGCCTACCTTCCGTTGAGCCCACGAAAGCGATACTCGCTTTGGGATGTTGTGCCTGGGGCTTTGGAAACTGTCCTTGCCCCGTGCCCTGCTTACCTTGGGGCTTTTTCTCCTTTTTAGAGCCTCCTTTCTTCTTGGCACACTGGTATGCGAGATGTTGAGTTGATCCGCACACATAGCACTGTCTCGCACTGGCGCACACTTGCGCCTGGGACTCATTCCTGGGCTGCTGCTGCTTTTTTCCAGAAATGTTGTTTTTCCCCTTTCGGAATTCTCGCTCCCTCTGATTGTCTTTCCTTTTGTCCGCTTCCTCGAGAAGCCGTGCGACGACAAGGGTGACAGTCAGTTGTGCTGCAGGGATAGATTCCAAAGTCAGGGTAAACATGTCCCAAGTCTCATCCAGGGAATTGAGGATCGCAAAAACTTTGAGCCTCTCCTCAACACGTTCCCCGATTGCCTCAAGATCTTTGAGGTTTTGCTGCATTGCTCTTAGGTGGACCCGCAAGTCTCCTCCCGGTTCAAGACGCGACCTCCACAACTTGCGTGTCAGAACCATGCTGGAAGTCAGGGATGCACGTGCAAACAACTCTCTTAATGTGGTCCAATAGTCCATAGCATGTCCAAGATCTTGAACATAGACTAAGAGATCTTCAGAGATTGCAAGACCGATGGTCGCCTTTGCCTTCCTGTCAGCTGCTTCTTCTGCAGGGTTCGTGGGAAGCGCTTGAGTGCGCTGCCAAAGGTCGTCTTTTTCCAGCAGCAACCGCATCTTGTGTGCCCATTGCACATAGTTGCTGTCGTTGAGAAGCGGAATGGCAATGAAAGGCGCCGTCGGGGCGGCGGGAGGTTGCTGCGCCATCCCGGCTCCGGGCGCAGCGGGCTGCAACGGTGGAACTTGAGGTGGTATCAGAGGGATGAAAGGACCTTGTCCTGGGACGAGCGGCGGCGGTCGCGAGCCTCCGGTGAGGGAAAGAAAGGTCCGCTCTCCTCACTTTCCCCGGATTGCTCGGGTTCTCCTGAGTCGCCAACGTCCTCTTCCCCCGCGCCGTCTCCGAGGTCTTCCTCTGTCTCCTCCTTGACTCCACCAGTTGCTCCTTCCTCATCAGACATCTGTCAGGACGTCTGCGAGTGTAGGGATGCAGCCACATTCACAATTCAGTCTCTGCTCCATGGATCGGGTCCGCGGCAAACCCCTGCAGGGTTACGGCTGAATCTCCCATAACCTGTTGTTTGTTTGGATTGTTTGTAGCAGAGTTGGGGGCTTGTGGACCCATTCAGCGCTTGCCTAGCGCGATCGGAGCGGAGGAACGAAGAGATCGCTACATTTCAATAACAAAGTCTTTTATTGGTTACAGTAGCGATAGCAAGAAAGCGAGAAGTTCTAATTGCCGGTCAGCAAAAGCCGGCGAAGGCTTGCCGCTCACAAGCGGCTTTTCAACGCATGTTGTTACATTCTGAATTACAGTCTCAGTCTCAGTTTCAGTAACAGCAAGAAGAGTGCGCACACAGTAAAAAGTACAAGTTATATGGGAACAAAGGGGTGTAGCCAGAGCATGTCTGGTAGGTGGGTACCTGAAGACCCTTGTGCCCCATGTTAACCAATGGGGTAACCCTTTGAGCATCATGATCTCATGAGAAAGTGGATGTTTGCTAGCCAGCGCTTCCCGTGAGAAACTTTGCCTGCTTATGTTACACTAACTAAAGGGAGTTCAGCTACTGTGTAGCAGATTGCACTAACAAGCTGGGAAGCTGAGCACCTCAAGGACACGCAGGTGCTCTATCTGATTTGGAGACGGAGAGACGGAATGCCAGTTTCCACTAGTTCTGGAGTGTGTGGTGTGAAACTGCAACAATGGGCCCCCCGCTCACCCAGAAAAGCACTTGTGGTGCTACGCGTGGCACCTGGAAATAGTTGGTGGTGACATTATGACATCACAGCCAACTGCTTCCTGGGGGCCCCTTTTGGGCCAGGCAGGGGCAGGAGCAGGTGGGAGGGCCCAAAGTAAAGCTGCTCTGCTCACCCCACTGACCTACAGCCCATAGAGATCCTGTCGGCTGCTGCAGCTATATGCTTTCTGTGCTGGTACAGGGCCCCTCAAAGTGAGGTGTTTTTAGGCCTTCCGGAGGCCTAGAAGGCATTCTATTGTATGGGCCTGTAAATGTCCTAGTTTCCCCGAGAAATTGGCAGTGACATTTTAAGGCCCAAGGAAGTCTTAGAAGCAAAATGAAGGGTGGTAATGGGAGTGAGGGTGCAATCCTAAACTGAGTTAGGCCGGCATAAGCTAAGCCAGCAAAGTTTGGCCAGCACAAGCGACGCTGTAAAATATGTTTGGACAACTCTGAGTCAGAGGACAGCACACAGACGAGAGCCGTCCTCCCTGACTCCAAGAGTGGTCCAAAGACACTTTATGGTGGCCCTTGTGCCGGCCAAACTTTGCTGGCTTAGTTTATGCCGGCCTAACTCCAGTTTAGGATTGCGCTCTGAGTTGTGGTGGCACCCCTGGGTGGCGCCCCAGGACATTTGTCCCCATGACTCCCCAGTGCAGAGACCAACATTGAAAGGAGAACTTATTTTCGAAAAGGGGGACCTTTATTCTTTGTCTTTGAACATTAAAACTGGCTATGGCTATGTGAGAAATCCTTGCCTCTTGCACAGAAGGAATTATTAAGATATTGCTGTTCATTCAATCACCGATGTGCCATACTGAGACTTGCATTGTGTCCCCTCTCCTGCTCCAAAAAATGCATCCAGAAAAGCATGATGTAGTCCCAAGTTTCTACAAGAACTATCTAGCAGGGGAAATTCCCGTTTGTAAATTCATACTTTACAAAAGCTTCTCTGTAAAGTAGCTTTCTCAAGTGAGACAAACTGCCACCTTAGACAAACACAGGAAGCATGTGGAAATAGGCAGGAGTGAGGATTTAAATATTGCTGGGGCTCGTCGGTTCAACTCAGTCAGGCCATTGCTTCAGTGGCTACACTGGCTGCCAGTTTATTTTCAGGCCAAGTTTCCCTGCTAACTGGGCAAGAGGCACTTTTCCAAGTCGTGTTCCTCTTCTGTCTGGCAGGGGGAGAGCAGTTGTCCCTCTTCACCTCTGCGCAGTGCCTTTTCTAGTGGCTGTTGCTGGTGGCATTCTGCATTGTTTTAGATTGTGAGCCCTTTGGGACAGGGAATTATTTAACTTTATGATTGCTACTTGCCTGTAAACTGCTTTGTGAACTTCGTGTTGAAAGTGGTATATAAATACTATTGACTGATTGAATTCAAAGTACTAGTTTTGACTTTACAGCTTGGGTCCAAGACCTTTACGGCTTGGGTCCGGGGTATTTGAGGGACCGTCTCCTTCCATACAATCCTACCCATGCTCTTAGGTAATCGGGGGGGGGGGCTGTTGACTGTGCCACCACCAGGTGAGGTGAGGAGGATGGCAGCCAGAAAAGGGCCCTTTCGGTGGTGGCTCCACAATTGTGGAATACCCTCCCCTTAGAATTAAGAATAGTTCCCTCTTTGGCAATCTTTCGGCAGAGTCCTAACACTTTTTTATTTAAAGAAGCTTTTAGCTGCTGGCATTTTTAACTGCAACTATGGGGTCCATTGGGGCCTGGTCGTTTTTTAAATTTTAGTTTTTAATGCTTAACGGTTTCAATGTTACTGTTTTAATTGTTTATCTTTGTATTGGTTAATCTGATTTTATTGTTTATCATTTTAATATTGTGAGCTGAGGTGGTTTCCCTTGCTCGGCTCTGCATGAGGCAAGACAAAGCACAGCAGCATCTGATTGGTGCATAGGTGGTGCATACGCATAGATGCATATCTGGGTGTTTTCTGAGTCAAGTTTCTTCCAGCTGGCCATTCGGCACTCAATGCAAGATGAACACTTTTCTTTCATTCTCTGATCAAAGGGGTTGAGAACAAATGAAAAGAGCAGTCTAACAGCCCAATCCTATTCATGTCTACTTGGAAGCAAGCCCTATTGAGTTCAGTGTGGCTTACCCCCAGGGAAAGTGTTATCGGATTGCAGCCTAAGATAACGTGGGGAGGGGAGGGAACCTTTACAATAAATCCAAGTCTTGTCCCAAAGGCTTGCCTTATAAACATGACAAATGCCATCACAAATAATTAGGCTGATATTTGCTCCTAGTTACAATCGCCTTTTTAAAACTTTTGAGTCTTATTGGAGACTGTTTAAGAGGATGACACATATCACAAGTCTGCCTTGGGGACTTATTAGATCGGTTATATTTCTGGTTGGGATTTGCTGGCCTGTTTCCAACAGAACTGTCCAAACCCTAGCCCTCCTCGAACATACAGTATTCGATCTGACACCTTGAGGGAACGGTGGGTATTGTTCCTTCCAAGGTGAGCACTGGCACAGCTGTGCACCTCTGCAGCACAGAGTTCAGCAACTTGGAAGTTCAGAGATGAGATGATGACAAAAGAGGTCTGCACACTAGCACAGACCCCTTAGAATAGTGTTATTCAAACTGTGGGTCGGGACCCACTTAGTGGGTCTCAGAAAGCTAGGAGCAGCCATCTTTGAAACTGCAGACCTTACTCTTGCTATACCCCTTTTGTGAGTGTTAACAGTTGAATTTTTAAGTGAGATTTTTTAAAATTTTGTTTTTCGTTCAGTGCTTTTAAATAATGTTTTGTCCTAATTTTGCTTTCTGTCAAAGGTGTCTTATGGTTGTGCATTTGCTTCAGTCCAAGGATGCCAATTTACATTCTAGAAGTGTCATTTGATTACATCACACTGACAGCACTTTCTGCTTGATTATGTCACTTCCTGCTATGACAAAACTTCCATATTAATGACATCACTTCCGGTGGGTCCCGACACAAGTGCCATTCTAAAAAGTGGGTCCTGGTCTAAAAAGTTTGAGAACCACTGCCTTAGAGGGAAGCATAAGTATCCTTGTGGGGGGAAGCACAAGTATGTTGTGGTGCATGTTGAAATGTTCTTGACTATTTACAGTATATGGAATATAAATGTACGGATGAGGGTGTTCTTGAAAATTGGTTGAGCACATAGTTAACTGTTAACACCAGATAGGAAGCCATCAAAGTGGAATCAAGCCTAAGCAATAATTCTTTTGGAGGGTTTAGTTGTGATCCCTCCTAGCATTAAAAAGTGGTCATATATGTTTCTGTATTTATTTAGAAGATTTATATCTCACCTTTCCCACTCAGGTTCAAGGCAACTTACAATAAAAGCAAACAAAAACAGTGAAACAATAACTAATACAATGATTTAAAAAATACAAAATAGAACAGCAGCAGCAGAACATCAGTACAGCAGGTGAAATGACCAGGCACAAAAAGACACAAAGTATAACTGACATACAAAATTATGCATGGAAGGGATAGAGTCGATAGAGGGATATTCTTTTCCCTCTCTCAAAACACCAGAACCAGGGGGCATCCGCTAAAACTGAGGGTTGGGAGAGTTAAAACAGATAAAAGAAGTACTTTTTTACCCAGCGGGTAGTTAATCTGTGGAACTCTTTGCCACAGGAGGTGGTGATGGCATCTGGTCTTGATGCCTTTAAGAGGGGATTGGACAGATTTCTGGAGGAAAGGTCCATCGTGGACAATGATGGATTGTGCAACCTCTTTACAAAGGTGGTGGGCTACTGGTACCGGGTGCAAGGGAGTGGCAACAGGATGCAAGCATCTTGTTGTCTCATGCCTCCCTGGGGCACCTGTTGGGCCGCTGTGAGATACAGGAAGCTGGACTAGATGGGCCTTTGGCCTGATCCAGCAGGGCTCTTCTTATGTTCTTATACTGTATGTTCTTATAACCAGCAGGAATAGGGTATTCAAACAAAAATCCTATTAAAGAAGGAAAGCACATTGAAAAAGAAAAGTTTTGAGGTGTTGTCAGAAGTCTAGCAGGCAGGGAGGTGTAATTCTACTGAGACGGAGCTCCATACCGATGGTGCCACCACAAAGAAGGCACTGCTCCTGGTCTCTGCCCATCTGAATTCCTCCAGAGGCAGCACATCCCACCCACTTGACTTCAGGGTATGGGCCAGTTTGTACAGGAAGAGACTGTTCCTCAAATACTCTGGTCCCAAAGATCCAGCACTCTGAATTATACTTGGAAATGAACCAGCAGCCAGTGTAGTCACAGGGCAGTGGTCAGACATTCAGACTGCAGAGCCAATGCTGCTGCATTCTGCACTAATTTCAGTTTCTGAACAGTCTTCAGGGGCAGTCCCACATAGAGCACATTACAGTAGTCAAGACGATATCACCTGGACCACTGTAGTAAGGTTCAATTATCTTAAGTACAATAGAAAACTGGTGCACCAGCCTGCACTGGACAAAGGCCCCATGGCCACAGATTCAAGAGCAAAGAGAACTGCAAGCTGCAAACCTGCTTTTGCAGTGAACAGGTTGACAGTCCAGCACCTGAGTTGTGGTTTTCCCTTACTAAGAACACCTTTGTTATGTCCTGATTTTCTGTTAGATTGTTAACACACATACAGACCCTTCCCGCCTCCTTACAACACTCCAAGATTTCAACCCCTTCCCTGGCATTAAATGGTAAAGAGAGATACAGCTGGGTGCCATCTGCATATTGATAACACCCAACTCCAAATCCTTGGATGACCCCTTCCAGCAGTTTCATGTAGATGTTAAACAATATATTTAATTTCAATACACTCTCTTGGTGTCGTGATTAGAGGACTGGTTTAAATATGTGAAGACCCAGACTCAAGGCTCCAATAGCCCCAAAGCTTGTTGGGCAACGTTGGGGCCAGCCATGGTCCCTCAGTCTAGCCGCCTTCACAGGGCTGTTGTGAGATAAAGGCATGAAAGACACATGAACTCAGAAGAATCCTGGACCCCAGAAAGGCAGTATACGAAGTTATAATTCTACAGTATGTATCATGCATTGTTCTGGGAATAAGTTCCACTGAATGGGAATAAACAGCCAGCTTTCTTTTATTGACTTTTTCTCATTGAAACCATTTCCCCACCCACCCCACCCCTCTCTCAATAGTGGACAGAGATCCTAGTAGACCCACTGGGAATGCTGTTGGTTGACACAGGATAAGGGAATGGGGTAAGATCCCCGAGAGATCTCTGGCTGCTTCCCCAGCCCCATAGGATACAGCAACAGCCGTTTCAGTGCCACTGTAGTCCTGGGTGTTAGGGGAAGCATAGGACAGAGCCAGTGATGTCATGCAGGGGGTACGTGGGGGTACGCGAGTACCGGTTCCTAGGATTACGGCTGGCCCCGCCCATTCGCCCGCCCACTTGTCAACTCCGCCCCCTGCAACGTTTGAATTTCCTGCATGTTTGAGTTGCCTGCATGTTCTCAGAGCCAGGCAGGCAGGCAGCGAGCGGAGCCTTGCCTTGCCTTGCCACTGAAAAATGAGCTGCTCAGGGGTTGCTCTCGAATACTTTTGGAACTGTTGGGTCACTTTAACATGATGCCAGTCCTCCTTAACATGTTCTGGGGGTGCTGTGGAATACTGTTGCAACTGTTGGGTCAGTTTAAAATTGTCTGAGGCCTCAAAAAGGGCTTTTTTCATGTCACTTCCTGCCATGACATCACTTCTGGCTTATGACATCACTTCCAGTGGGCGGGTCCCGACACATGCCAAACAAAAATGAGTACCTGTTCTTAAATCATGTAGATGACACCACTGGACAGAGCCACAACCAGCTCAAAGCACACTGGGGTGGGACAACATCACCATGCCCCTAGTGCTGCTGCTCCGCCCCTGTGTCGCCTGGCCATACCCCTAGCACCCAGAATTGCTCCATTTAGGGGTGATCCAGATACAAGGGAGGGCCAAAAAGCTTGCCACTTTCCTCCCCATGCTATACCCCACCACAACCTGTGCTCGCTGCTCCCTCCTCTTGGCACCACAACTACGCCTCTGGCATAGGATTGGGACATAAATTTGGAAGCCAAATTTTGCTTGCTAGGTAGGCTCTTAGTAGCCTACCTGAAGTTAGGCCAGCACAGTTAGGCCAGCACAAGGGCCACAGTAAGTGCATTTGGAGCACTGTCGGAGTCAGGAAGGATGGCATACATCCGTGTGCTGGCCTCTCTGACTCCAAGAGTGCACTTTACAATGGCCCTTGTGCTGGCCTAACTCCAGGACAGGATTGCTCTCTAGAGGACAGGACATCCAGGGCAGCATTTTCAAAAATGTTGCCAGTTCCATCTCCAGGGCCAGCAAGATACAGTAGGTAGAGCTGAGGGCTCTCAACACAAGACTCCCCAGAAAATAAAGCATTTGGAAGCTTTTTGCAAACCTCTCACCGAATACCCAGAAATCTGCTTCTTCTTTGCAGGTGCTCCATTTTGGCCAGAATCATTCCTACTCCTTGAGCCTCCTCATGACAACTGTATCTCCTTAGCAAGTCGAATACCTCCTCCCTCCAACAGAATCATTATCAAAAGAATTTCAAAATGTTTTGGTTTGGAGGAAACAAGGACATATCACCTAATTCCCTGTTCCACCCACACACGACATGTGCTAGTCTAGGCTGTGTTAGTATACAGAACGATATGCAACATTGATGAACACCAGCTGCCATGAGATCTGTGAAGGATCATTTGCTTAGGTGTTTTCCTCTGTGTCTGTGTTTACAGCTGGTGCATTTTTTAAAAGGTCAGGCTGGTTTGGGAGAGTCCATGGAGACCCCATTATAATTACACAGAACACTTGCTAATCCACACATCGACAGTGCGTGCTGAATTTAAAGAGAAAGGAGATCATACGCAAAAGCTCTTGTGGGGATCGTATTCAGCCCAAACCAGCAAGCCTGTAGCTTGTGGAATACACAAAGGGCTTCTGCTGGCTTTTCACCATCATGAAAAGGGGGTCCTTCTGGAATGCAGTGAAAGACCCCAGAAGTATACGCACGTAGCACCTGCAACATCCATGTGGTAAGACACTCTCAGAAGGGACGAAACAGAAGAGACCTAAGAAACTCAAAGGGGGGGGGAGATGCAAGAAGAAATGGAGGCCCAAAGGCAGAGATGTGGGCAGCGATGGGATCTACAAATGACCTGGGGGAAAGCTGGGCGGGACTTAAGCGGGGCTTCCACGTGATTGGCTGCCCGTCCGCAGCGTTCTGCAGCTATCCGGGCCTCGGGGGGGCTGCCCCCTGGTTAGCGTGCCCCACCGCTGCTCGCCCAGGTACTGGCGCGACCCTCACCCGTCCTCCACAGCGAGCAGGAGCCCCCCCCCACGGCCAGGGCAGCTGCGGATCGCCGCGGACGGGCTGCCAATCACCCGGATGTCCTGCCTAAGTCCCGCCCAGCATTTCCCCAGGTCGTTTGTAGATCCCATCGCTGGATGTGGGTGGCAGTAAACTTTACACACTGGGCTTTCTGCTGGGGGCAATAGGAAGCCATGATGGGTATGTGCAACCTCCTGGTTTTAGAAGTAGGTTAGGTCAGAATGCCAGGGGCAAGGGAGTAGCAACAGTATACAGGCATCTTGTTGTCATGTGTGCTCCCTGAGGCATCTGGTGGGCCACTGTGAGATACAGGAAGCTGGACTAGATGGGGCTTTGGCCTGATCCAGAAGGGTTCTTATGTTCTTAAGGCCCAGACTGTGTTGCAAGTTATTATTTACCTCAGAATTTTTACCTCAGAATGCAAGATACAAGGGAGTGGCAAGAGGATGCAGAGATCTTGTTGTCTCACGTGCTCCCTGAGGCATCTGGTGGGCCACTGTGGGATAGAGGAAGTTGGATTAGATGGCCTGATCCAGCAGTGCTCTTCTTATGTTCTTGGGCACTGACTGGTGAATAGAGAAAATAAGGTTTATTGGTATGAACGATGTACTGACAACCATGGTTTGAGGGAGCAACAGAAGCTGTCGTCCACCCCCACCCCCACCCCAGGCCTTGTCTGGATTGGGATCATGGCAGGGGGAAAGGGCATGGTCCCCATGCTATGTCCCAATCTTCAGGGAGGTGCACTCTACCTTCTCATAAGGAAGAACAAGAATGTCAGTTTAATGTAACATATAATTTGACCCTGTTTTTCACACTCTAAGGGTGCAATTCTAACCTGGAGTTAGGCCAGCACAGTTAGGCCAGCCACGTTTGGCGGGCACAAGAGACACTGTCAAGTATGTTTGGACCACTCTCGGAGTCAGAGAGGGCAGCACACAGACATGCACCATCCTCCCTGACTCTGAGAGTGGTCCAAACGCGCTTTACAGTGTCCCTTGTGCCAGCCAAACTTTGCTGGCCAAACTGTGCCAGACTAACTCCAGGTTAGGATTGCGCCCTAAATTTTAGTCACATCAGCTTCTGAACATGCTTTTCTGATGATTTAGCTCCAGGAAGAGTGATGTGAAGCCAGTAGATGTCAGCTGCAGAGAATGCAGGCCTCCCAGAAGACCACTATCCCAGTTGTGTGAAGGGCAAAGAACTGCACAAGGGGGGAGAGGCAGGGGATTGATTTGCAAGCTTCCAAAAGGGAAGAGAGGAGAGCTGAGCTCAACAGAAACCATCTTGCTGATTGTAGCAGAGACGGCAAACAGGTTTGCAAACTCTAGAGGTTGCCTTGCAAATTAATCCCATGAAATCACTCTTACAAAAAAAAAAAACAACCCAAAAAAACACCAACCTACATGAGTTTGTCCTTCCTCTCTATACTTCGAAAAGCTTCAGAAAAAAAGGTCAGGATTTTAAAGCACGTGTCCTGATATACACGCACACCTAGCAGTTGCTGTTTAGAAAGGCCAGATTCTGTTTTACGATAGCTGCCCCTTGAAAATCACTGTCCCAAGGTTGTCTTTTAATTTTTGTTTCCAACATGGAGACACATACAGTCAAGTTCTACAGGTTTAAACTTCCTCCTTCAGGTTCTCCTGAAGTTCTAACGAGGGCAGAGATGCCACTTGACATGCATGCATATTGCACTCATGCATGTGAAAATTCACGTGTGGGCAGAAAACACCAGTCCAGTCCTCCTCTTGCTCCTTTGTCGTAACCCAGATGCCAAAGAGTGCTGGGGGATGTATTTTAGGGTGGAATCAGTGGTGTTATCCTACCAGAATGCTGGGCGGGACATCCTGGTGATCGACAGCCCGCCTGTCGCGTTCCGCAGCATTACGCCGTTTGCGTAACCAATTACGCCACTTGCGTACGTTACGCAAATGGCGTAACGCTGCAGTACGCGACGGGCGGGCTGCCGATCACCCGGATGTCCCGCCCAGCATTCCGGTAGGATAACACCACTGGGTGGAATCCTAACCGGGGTTAGGCCGGCACAGTTAGACCAGCAAAGTTTGGCCGGCACAAGTACAGTAAAGTACATTTGGACCACACTTAGAGTCAGAGAGGCCAGCACGCAGACGTGTTCCATCCTCCCTGGCTCAAAGAGTGGTCCAAATGTGCTTTACAGTGGCCCTGGTGCCAGCCAAACTGTGCTGGCCTAACTCCAGGTTAGAACTGCACCCTCAGTTGCAAATGCTCTAAAGCAGTGTTTTTCAAACTGTGGGTCAGGACCAACTAGGTGGCTCACCAGCCAATTTCAGGTGGGTTGCACAGCCACCATTGAAAGATGCAACACTGGAAAGAAGGGAGGGCTGTGTGGTTATTTTGCTTTTGTCTAGGTTGTAAATTGACTTTTTTTCCCCTTTCTGATTCACGTTGCTATTGGAAAATGGCTCAGAAATAACCCAGCTTCTTGCTGCATTCCCAGGAAAGCAGCAGACTCTGGCATTACAATGATTAAACTTCTGGCCATGACATCACTTCTGGTGGATCCCAGATAGATTATCATTCAAGTGGTTCCTGGTGGAAAGGGTTAAAACCAGCGGTGTTATGCTGCCGGAATGGTGGGCGGGACATCCGGGTGATCGACAGCCCGCCCGTCGCATTCCACAGCGTTACGCCGTTTGCGTAACGTACGCAAGTGGCGTAATTGGTTACGCAAACGGCGTAACGCTTCGGAACGCGACGGGCGGGCTGTCGATCACCCAGATGTTCCGCCCAGCGTTCCGGCAGCATAACACCGCTGGTTAAAACAACACCACCACTGGGACTGGATTCCAGGAAATGGCCAGACATCAGGAGAAGCCAGGGGAAGCAAGTCATTTCGTGACTCCCTGGTGTGTGTGTGTGTGATTGGTATGCTCATAATTGTTCTTTGTGGAGCTCAGCACAGTGTAATCCGATGTGCAACGTCACGTGTACGACCTCCAAACGATGCACAGGAATGTTTGTGCTCTTATATGCAAATCCTGTAAGTGAGAGTTCTAGTTTGCTCAGTGCAGTACTACCTTAGGTAGCGCTCCCCGCAGTTCTTGGCGAGGGCTGTGAGTTGGAAGCAGGAGCTGCAGCTGGAGGGGTTGCTGGAGGCGGTTTCTTTTAGCTTTGCTGTCCCAGGTTAGTTCACGTTCCATGGCAGTGCAGGGAAGGGTGTGTCCTTCTTGGTTTGTCTGCACGGCTAGCAGGAAGTGCTGCGGGAGAAGTAGAGTTTAAGTAGAGTTTAAGAGAGAAGAGCAGACTAGGGGGAAAGAGCAGAGAGGAAGAGAGCCTCAATTTCCTTTCAACTACATTAGGTATAAAAATCCTGGTTAAGGAGGAGAAGGTATAATTTTTTTAAAGCAAATACAGTCAGTCCTCATTATCCGCTAGGGCAGGCCTCTCCAAACCCCAGCCCAGGGACCAGATGTGGCCCTCAGAGAGCCTCTATCCAGCAACAGCAAACCTCTGGTCCAGTGATGTCATGCAGGGGGTACGCGAGTACCGGTTTCTAGGATTACAGCTGGCCCCACCCATTCGCCCGCCCACTCATTGACTCCGCCCTCTGCAACATTTGAATTTCCTGCATGTTTGAGTTGCTGCATGATCTCAGAGCCAGGCAGGCAGGCAGGCAGCGAGCGGAGCCTTTCCTTTCCTTGCCACTGAAAAATGAGTTGCTCTGGGGTTTTAACATGATGCCAGGCCTCCTTAACATGTTCTGGGGGTGCTGTGGAATACTGTTGCAACTGTTGGGTCAGTTTAAAATCATCTGAGGCCTCAAAAAGGGCTTTTTTCATGTCACTTCCTGCCACGACATCACTTCTGGCTTATGATGTCACTACCGGTGGGCGGGTCCCGACACGTGCCAATCAAAAGTGAGTACCTGTTATTAAATCATTTAGATGACACCACTGCTCTGGTCCCCTATGAGCCTTTGGCCATCTTGACCTTCCTTATACTGGCTGTAACCTCCAAACTGTGCTCTGCTGGTGTTGCAGCCTCTCTGTCTTCAGAATGCCTCTGGAAGGCAGAAGATCGACACTTCCTGTTTTCCCAAAGACCCAGCAGGGGTGTTTTTAGGCCCTCTGGAGGCCTTAGATGGCTTTCTGGCGGTCAGGGAGGCCTCCCCAGCTCTCTGAACATGCTCTGGATGTTTCCTGCCATCTGCTGTTTCTGCGATATTTACTCCAGCACATTTATGTCAGCTGTTTGTGGGGTGGGGGAATGGGAGTCCATTAAAGTGTCTGCTATATTTCTGTGGTGTGAGTTGGTGCTTGGAGGGATCCCGGAACTTTGAGCCCATGTATTCATTCCTCTAAGTTCCGTCTCTACTGCATTTATTTGAATTTTATTCATTTATTCATTTATATGGCCCTCAACCCCATGCCAGATATTTAATGCAGCCCTCCATCTAAGAAGTTTGGAGACCCCTGTGCTAGGGTTAGGTTCCTGGAAATCCTTGTGGATAGCAAATTTAATAGCAATAATAATAATGCCGCTATTTATGTACTGCCTTTCTTGGTCTTTGGATTGCTCCTTTGACTTTAATTCAAGGCATAGGCAGACTTTGTTCTAAACCCCAAGGGGTTTTTACAAATCACAAAGAGGTTCTGATCTTTCAAGAATTGCTACATTCGGATGGAACTTTCATAGCCCAGTCTTCCTTGCTGGCCACACGATTGCCTTTCACGCTGGCTGATAAATGGCTTCTTTGCTCTCGTCAAAGAAACAGCTGGCCCAGCACAACTCCTCTCTCACAGGCAGCTGGAGACAGCTCAGCTCAGAGCTTATCAGTCGCATTCTCAAGGTCTGCCGCTCCCGGAAACTTCCGGTGTTCTCAAGCTGGCAACCTTCGGATCTTATCTTCAGGCATAACCAGAGGCGTCATCCAGGCGGAACAGCCCGGTACGCCATTCCACGACTTCTGCAGAGGGCCCAGACCGCGCCGCCTCTCCGGAGGACGGGCGAGCTGCTGCTGGGCCCGCCTGCCCTCCCTTGCATCCTGAATCGCTCTAAAATGGAGCGATTCCAGCGCAGTGAGGCTTGGGGAGGCGTGGCAGCCCTCTGCCATAGGGGCGGAGGGCTGTCAATCATCTGGGCATTCCGCTTCCTGGCGCACCCGGATGACATCACTGGGCATAACGGCGACTCTATCCTCTTGACTAGACCTCCTGCCCTCGAGATTATGAACCATTGATTCTATGGGACTAATGGAGTTAGGAGCTAGGGGTCCCTTATCTGTCATCAGAAGAATCCTGGACCCCAGGAAGCCAGCAGAGTGTAGCAGGAAGTGCCAAAAGATCTCTGAATGCTGCAGAGACCTTTCAGAGGCTGCAGGGACCTTCAGAATGGCATGTGCGACCAGCATGGGTCCCTTAAACATGGCTGGTGGATGCTTCTGCCGGCCATTTTAAAGGGGTCAGTGCTGGTCACAGGTGCCATTATGAAGGTCCCTGCAGCCTTTGGACAATCTCTGCATAGTGGATAATGAGGACAGTGGTAGCAAGGTAAGTAGTAGTTCTGCCCCTCACAGATAAGTGAATTTGCAAACAGTGAGTTCTCATACGAAGAGAACTGACTGTAATTAAGGGTGCAATCCTAACCGACTTTCCAGCACCAGGGTAAAGGCAATGCAGATCCGAGGTAAAGGAACAAACATTCCGGAACCTTGAGGAGGCCTCCATCACTGCCTGCAGGATGCAGCACATGCCCCATTGGCATTGACAGCTATGTCAGTGCTGGAAAGTTGGTTAGCATTGCACTTTAATAAAAGTACCACAAGAGTGTCCCTGTTTTCACCTATGCAGTGTTGGAGGTCACAAGAGTAGAGCAGCAGGCCGACAATGAAGGAGACAACTGGCATCTGGGGAGCCAGCATGGTGTGGTGGTGAGACCATTTCTCATTGGTCTGCACGATGATGGGCCAATTATGATCTCTCAGTCCATAGAGTTGTTCTGAGGATAAGGGGAGAGCTATGCCTGCTGCCCTGAACTCCTTTTCAGCGAGTGGAGATGTAAATAAAAAACAACAACTTTGTTCTCCTTTGCTATGTATTTCAAGAAGCAGCGAAATAGATCGATACGTTCCAGTGCAGGGAAATTGTGCAGCGTGGAGACCATGATCAGTTAAGGCCATGATTCTTAGTGCAGTGGTTATCAAACTTTTTAGACCAGGACCCACTTTTTAGAATGGCACTTGTGTCAGGACCCACTGGAAGTGATGTCATTAACCTGGAGGTAATGTCATAGCCGGAAGCGACATCATCAAGCAGGAAATGCTGTCATTCTGACATAATAAAATAACACTCCTGGAATGCAAACTGGCAATCTTCGACTGCAGCAGTGGCACAACTATGAAACATTCCTGACTGGAAGGAAGATGAGGACAAAATATTATGTGAAAACACAAAACTAAAAACTAAATTTAAAAAAACTCTCACTTGAAAATTCAAACTGTTAACATTCACAAAAGGAATATAGCAAGAGTAAGATCTACAAGTTCCAAGATGGCTGCTCCCAGCTTTCTGCGACCCACCTGACATCAGGTTACAACCCACTAAGTGGGTCCTGACTCACAGTTTGAGAAACACTGTCCTAGAGGACAGGCCAAAGATGATCTACACCTAAGAGCAATTTTGTAGCTGCCCACTGCCCAGCTCAGCTTCCCAGATCTGCTCCCCATGCCAAATAGACTTCCACGATCTTTCTGATAGTTTAGGAGGTGATACGTTTTTCATTTAATCAGATGTCACTTTTAGCTGGCCTGAATGGTGAAAGCATGACTCGCCCTCTTGCAAAGGGTTTTGCTATTTCCATCAGTAATTAAATTGTCATGCTCTCAAATAATCTGGCTATTGCTGAGGGAGAAAAAAAATCAAGAAAATCCAATTATTTGGATTTGACAGAAGTGCTAATTTTCCTTCAATAAAGCCTAATAGATTATCCCATGATATGACATTATGAAATAGATTGTGGAGAGGGGAAATTATCCTGGGCCTTGGTGAGTTCAGCGAATTTTTAATGGATGCTGCATTGCATCATGGGCCGCTACTCTAAGTATGGGCTGACCAGTCCCAGAAATAAGGCAAAGAATGCCCAGGCACTTCTCTTGTATGCTACCACCACCAATTCCAGCATTGTTTTATTTAAAGCCCAATCCTATCTGCAGAATTGACAGCTGAACAGACAGCTGAACAGATTTCTGTTGAAACAGGCCATACGGCAGCATGCACAATGCGCCACAGGCAGCCATTTTTGAGCCACTGCTCTGGAGCTGGTAAGCCAGCACCTGGGGCAGAATATAGGTGGATCATGGGTGGAACCAAGTGGAAGGAACATGGGGCAGGGAAGAGGTGGGAGAGTGTGGACTTCCGCGGCTCACCCCGCGGCCGTCCCTGGCCTCGGAGGGGGCACCTGCTCGCCCGGGGGGCAGGGTGGCCCCTTCCCCCCCCGGGGAAGGGTGGAAAGGGTGGAAGCAGGCACCGCGGGTCGAGCGGAATGAAAGCGGAAGTGCACGGACAGGCTGCCAATCAAATGGTAGTCCCGTCTAAGTCCCGCCCTCCGTTCCCCCAAGTCATTTGTAGATCGCTGGTTGTAATAAAAATAAAATAGGTGGAATATGTCCAAGGAGACCCAAAGGCAGCCCCAGAGTTCTGGACAGGAAGTGGCAGTACAGGGATGCTCTGCTGTTCCTTGTCCAGCACATGACAAATTGTGGCACAACCAGAAGCAAAGGGAATCACTTCCCCTTCCCCTGGGTAATGCGGCAGTGGCTCAAATGGGGCT
The DNA here is from genome assembly GCA_029204185.1 of Lerista edwardsae. Taxonomy (NCBI): domain Eukaryota; kingdom Metazoa; phylum Chordata; class Lepidosauria; order Squamata; family Scincidae; genus Lerista; species Lerista edwardsae. The sequence continues at coordinate 4,899 of JAJKFI010034424.1, read as the reverse complement.
ACTCTGATCTAAACCACTGAAGTCAGTGACGCAAATCCGAACAGCCTGGATCAGGGCCAACTGGGATGGGGGCGGGGGTTAGGATCCTGGGCTGGTCTGCCCATGGGACCACCTGTCCCCCATCCTCCTCCCACCATATTCCAACTCCTCACCAATCTGGTACTGCTAGAATGAGCTGGCCTACCTAATTCCAAAGGCAATCTGCGTGCCTATGTCAAAGTTTGATTTCTTATTTCCACTTAGCAGAGTACACTTCTATATGCTGCGCTGTAGTTAGGATGCCTGAAAGAACCCAAAGGTGCCCTTTTTCTTCTGAGAGTAAAACTGCCAGGTTCTTATTTCATTAATCAAGGGCAGACTGAAAGATAGGTGGGCTGCTAGTCCATGTTACCGCAGCATCAGTAACCCAATTACTCTCCTCCCCGAGACAGATTTGAAATGGCCTGTGTGATTGCATTACTTTTATAACAAGGCACGGTTTCCATCCTGATCTACGACGACTCACCTTGGATTCTCTGTCGGCAAACGGAACATCAAAATGAAAGAAACAGCAGGAAAAGGGTTTGGCTTATATATTTTGTTTTCACGGTGCCAACAGCTTTGCTACAAATCATTCAGAAAGCAGTTTTAGGGATGTATTCCATGTTCTCTGGCAACTGAAAGATAAAGCAGATCAAAAAGTTTGGGAAATCTGTTGAAGGGTGCCAAAGGAGAAATCCGTGGCATTATTGCACATTTACAAAAATAAAAGTTCAAAACATATCCCTGGGAAGTTCTTCACTGTTGGTTGCTTGCCTCCCTTCTTTAGGGCGCAATCCTAACCTGGAGTTAGGCCAGCAAAGTTTGGCCGGCATAAGGGCCACTGTAAAGCACGTTTGGACCACACTCGGAGTCAGGGAGGATGGTGCACATCAGGGTGTTGGCCTCTCTGAATCCGAGAATGGCACGAACATACTTTATGGTGTCCCTTGTGCTGGCCAAACTGTGCTGGCCTAACTACGCTGGCCTAACTCCAGATTAGGATTGCACTCTTGGTTGCTTGCATTTCTTCTTTAGAGCACAATCCTAAACTGGAGTTAGGCCTGCACAGTTAGGCCAGCACATTTTGGCCAGCACAAGGGACACCATAAAGTATGTTTGTGCCACTCTCAGGTAGGATGGTGCATGTCTCTGTGTTGACCTCTCTGACTCAAAGAGTGGTCCAATCATACTTTGTGATGTCCCTTGTGCTGGACAAACTTTGCTGGCCTAACTCTAGGTTAGAATTGCACTCTGACTGTAGTAGCGTAATTAGATGTCACACTTGGAGAGGACTGGTTGACTCACATGTGCATTTTTACCACTTCAGAGTTGCACTTTGTCCAAGTATGGAAAAAAAAAACAGTTAACAAACCAGAATACCAAACTAGAATCAAATGATGGCTTGCACTGCTTAATGCAAATGTGTACCATCATGATCAAAGGGCAGGAGGTGTAGACGGATGGTCAAGCTAAGCAGGAGAATCTTTGGTCTTGTTTTTGGATAGGAGACAGAACGTCAGGCTGTGATAAGCTGTAGTACCTGTGGTAGCAGAATGGAGTCACTGTGGAGCTGATCAGCCACTGTGGGGAAGTGTGAGAAGGCCAGCCGGCAAAAGAACAGAGTACAACCTTGAGGACCTGTCCAGTCTTGATTTACGATTGCCTGCTGGAGCTCACCGGCATGCAGCTAGTTGGAGACAACCACACTGTGAGAGCAATCCTAACCTGGAGTTAGGTCGGCACAGTTAGGGCAGCAAAGTTTGGCTGTCACAAGAGACACTGTAAAGTATGTTTGAACCACTTCCAGAGTCAGAGGGGCCATCACAGAGACGTGCACCATCCTCCCTGACTCCAAGAGTGGTCCAAACATGCTTTACAGTGACCCTTGTGGCAGCCAATTTTGCTGGCCTAACTGTGCCGGCGTAACTCCAGGTTAGGATTGCACTCTGTGAAGGATACATCTGGGATTCACTGAATCATAGAATCCTGTATATTTGTAAAAACCCCATTGAGAAATGGTGGTTTAGACTAGCCTGCCCATGTAAGCCACCTTGGGTATTTTTTTCCGCATGGGCAAGGCAGGGTAAAAATAAATAAACAAATAGACCACTATTTCTATGAGTTTAGTTACCGGCTTTTCTGCGTGGTTTTGTGACATATTTGTAGCTTTTTTAGGGCAAAGCCACTAGGAACAGGCAACCATCCAAAGAACTCTGATCGCTTTGGGTTCAGCCACTCAGCCTTAGCTGTGAAACTGGAAAGGGCTTTCCCTGCTGGAGGCAGAGGATGACTCCATTAGTAGGTTTGTACTCCGAATCTCCGTCGCTAGAAAAATGCAGATCCTTCGCTGTCTTGCGCCGTTTGCCTGGTTCTTGTACAGAACTGTGACCTTCGTTTACGAGAACTGTGGGACTTCTAAACAGTGCCTTGAGAAAGAGCGTCGCTTTTCCAAAGCTAGGGTCGCAGCTCAAGCATGTGTAGAATAGAAAGAACCAGTTCCGATTTGAATGGCACTGGCATCTAAACTTTGCATCACTTTTACAAGAGGAAAAAAAAGAAGAAAAGAAAAACTCAAGACTCTGAAAGCAAACAAAAATGTGCTACTGTACACAATTCCTGCACACCAGCATCTCCATGCTGAAGCTCTGCTGTACAGCCCAGCTCACTGATGTGTGGTCTTCTTGGTTAGCAGAAGCTGCCCAATTCAATTCAATGTCAGGAACAGCATTGCCCAGGTACCTCAACTGCATGCAGAGAGCAGGGCTGCCCTTAGGGGCTGCATAGACCTATACAAAACGTTTTTGTGGGGGGCCCTACTCACAAGTGTGAGCAACAGAGGCAAGGAACCCCACGTCATCGTCACTGCCAACTGTTTTTTTGGGGGGGGGATTTCAAATCAATCGGGCCCAGAGGTGGGCAGGAGGGAGGGTTATCCAGCAGTAATGCTCTGCTTTCCACCTCTCCTGGTCCTGCTGCACCTCCAGAGATCCATAATTGTTGTTTTTAAATTAGCTAGCAAAGAAGTGGGTGGTTTACAAAATAAAAGCGGCCTCCTGCTTGTTGGCTAGTTCACCCGGTGGCTAGTTCAGGGCAGGGAATTGATGTGCTCTCAGTGGCACCCAATGGTTAGGAGATGGAAGTAGCAGCTGAGACTGTCTCTCAAGTGTTTTGAATTACTTGGGGCACAATCCTAACCTGCGCCGGAATAGCACTGGCCTGCAGGCCTGCGCTTTATCCAATTCAGGTTGGGCGCTGCCTTGAGCCTCCATAGGGCAAGGGCACATTTGTGCCCTTGCTCCAAGGTAGGCTCCAGCCCATCCTATTGGCTACTCTGATCTGCGCCTGCTTTATAGCAGGTGCAGATTTGAGTTCCCTGCGCGGCCCAGAGCTGGGGCGCATCCAGGTTCCACCCCCCTCCCTGGGCTGGACTGCCTCCTGGACCTCTCTCCCCCGCCCCGTTCCTCCCTCCCTCCCCCCAGCCGAAATCGGATGGCACAGGAGCGGCGAGCCAGGAGCTTCTGCCAGTGCTGCTGGGCTGACGGTGCTGCCTATATCAGCCCAGCGGCAGCAGGGTTAGCACAAAAGTGCTTTATGGCACTTTCGCGACAGCGTGGGGCCCAAGAAAGTGGCTTGCGTCGCCCCTAAGGGAGCCTGGGATTGCGCCCTTAGTGTTTGGAAAAGGTGATGTCCCTTCAGTTGAGAGGTGGCAGCAAAGGGACAGCAGAAAATTCAGTTTGAAATCGGTTTGAATAGAAAGACACAAAAAGCGCAATCCTAAACTGGAGTTAGGCTGGCATAAACTAAGCCAGCAAAGTTTGGCCAGCACAAGGGCCACCATAAGCCATGTTTGGACCACTCTCAGAGTGAGGGAGGATGGTTCACATCTGTGTGCTGGCCTCTCTGACTCCAAGAGTGGTCCAAACATACTTTATGGTGTCCCTTGTGCTGGCCAAACTTTGCCGGCTTAGTTTATGCCGGACTAACTCAGTGTAGGATTGCACCCAAAGAGACAGCAGATAGACTGAGAGTTGAACATTTCTGGCTGGAGTCACCTAGAGCTGGGTAGGATGTTCTTTGCAAGGATTACACAAGTTGAGCTCTGAAGGTTTACTGCCTGCTATAGGAATGTCTGATTGCTTCCATGAAGCTCCACTTGTATATTTGTAAATCGACAAATACTGTATTATTGCAAAAACACCATAAATGCCTATTGCTCTCTCTCGCTCTTGCTCAGCCAAGGGAATGAAGCTCTGAAGCTTCTCACTGCTGGAGGGAAACAGAGGAGCACTTGGATGCTGGCATGGTCCCTAGAGGGTGCTGGAAGTAGGTATAGCGGATGATTGCATATGGCTCTCAAAGGCCTACTGTCTGAGTGCTGGTGTAATACAGTGGTTAAGCATATGAACTATGAGCTAGATATGAGCTGGTTCAAATCTCAGTTGAACCTTGAGCCCACCGGCTGGCCTTGTGCAAGAGCCACTATTATTTCAGTCTCACTCAAAACTGAGCTAAAGGGATCACATCAACCAACTAGGAACAAAGTGAGCTAACGACTGCCTGCCAAGCTGTTGATCCTTCTCCATAAAGGCCACTTTATGTCTTGTCAGTGGCTTTCCCAGCTCCGAACACTGGCATTGACCGCCGCTCCCCCCCATGACGCTGGCTTCCTGCCACTTCGCCACGCTCCATTTCTGAGCCATGTTCTGAACACGGGTGGGTGGGCGAGCCGAACATCACTCGCCTTTGCATCTGCGGTGGCTTGAGCGGGTGGGCAAATGGTGCCAGCTGCTGCTCTGTTGCCACTCTGCTCCCACTCTAGGCCCTGTGACACCCCCCCCATGCCCCCTGCAAGGCATACCACTGTGTCTTGTTGTCATG